>JAIWQS010000221.1:0-149803 GCA_029891385.1 Erythroxylum novogranatense | reverse complement strand
TGTCGTTTATTTTGGATTGATTGTGCTTGTGTTTCACCTTTTGATGAAGATAGCTCTAACGCAGTAGAAGCTGACTCATAAGGCAACAATCAATCAGCTTGATCTTTTTTTTTTTTCTTTCCGTAGCTCTCTAAAGAATCTACTCTACTTTATAGTGTGGATTGTGGAACAAAAGTCAAATGAATGGACTGACGAAAATGAAAATTAGTGGAATGTTCCCAGTTCTACATAATGAGTTGGTTCTGGAAACAATGGGCATTTGGCAAATTGACTTATTTGATTCCGGGGACATAATAATAATGTTTAGGGTGCGGGTATTATGTTTATGACCCAATGATTAGTGTTTGAATCAAATCAAGAGGAGAGAAAACAATGAATGACGCTTCCCATCAGCCTAAGATATTTTCTGGGCCATGCAAGAACCACAATGTTATGGAACTAGTGGAGCGGGGTGTCTGTTTGCTTAATCCATTTTCAATGATTGTAGCTTTGGGTTAGTGCTTAAATATGGGTTTTAATGGTAGGTAGTGTCTTGGGTAGTTGCTAACACAAGCCAAGCCAAGAGAGGCTCCAAATTTCAACATAAAGCTCATTCTTGCTTATTCAATTCCGCAACTAGAGGGATACAGACAGTAGAAAATATCTATTTTCGGTAATAACTATTTTAGTTTTCTGTTATTAAATCTTAGTTTATTAAAATAAATAAAAGATACCCTTGACGTCAATTGCTCAACTCTTGTTAGTGAGCCTAATTTAATCTTTTAATATTATGTATGCCTTATCGTATACTAATAAATTTTATCATTTATTTACGCAGCTTTACAAAATAAATAGCTAAGATTTATGTTAATGACAAAATAATATATATGATGAAGATCTTTCTCCTGAATAGGTCCTCCAAGACATACAGTACAGTTCCAGTTGGATGTGTTTGAGAGAGACACCCAACCGAACCGCCCAGGTTGTTTTATCTTTTGTACTTTTGCCTTTTGGGTTCCCATTTCCTAAGCTAATCACGGACTACAAAACAGTGAGCAATTAAAATCTCATTAATGTCGTGGCCGATACTACATTACGGTCCATTAATCCCAAGCATACAACTTGTGAGCTTCAGACGGCTGGACTTGCTTGCTTAACTCTAGGCCCCATACGATTTCAAAATTTGGCATTCTTACCACCTCTGAATTTATCTTACACAGAGCCTTCACTTTTGACATTCTAGTCTAGACTATCCCGTTTTGCTTTACAGTTCTTTACATAACGAGCCTTCCGTGACGTGTTTTGCCAGAGGTCGTCTTAATTTGTATACATAAACGCTACATTTAAGCAATTGCAGCCCGTGGCCTTGGATTGGATAAGGGAGGAGACGTGGGATGTCACAAACGATTCTCCAAAAGATCAGGCAGTGTTATCTTCCAAGTTGTTAGGATCAAGCTTGCTGAATTGTGAGCATATCTGCCTTATGTCTTTCTCCCTATCTTCCCCATTTCCTTCAGCTTATAGATCACGTATTCTGATTTACTGCCAGACAAGAAAAGAAGATCAGATATTCAAGGTCTGTAACAAAAAACATTATGATAACGCTGACATTCGGCAAAAGAAGGTAATAAACCATCAAACTTAGTTGAACTGGGAAGATGAATTTAGCTGTCGAAAAGATGCTGTTACTTACCAAGGCTAACAAATTGTTGAAATATCAATTGAGAAAAGGCTAAACATACCTTATGAAACCATGGTTATTGACATCTGCAGCAAGTAACCTCAACAGTAATGTCCCTGTGTAGCACCCAGTTAGTAATCCTCCTGTGTCTTTTGTCAATCCTGGCCTCAGCCAAGTAGAGAAACGCTCTTGCAACTGCTAGTGTGGAAACCAATAACCAAACTGCCGCAAACAACCTCCCTTGCAACGTTTTAAACGCCCGATCTCCGTACCCAACTGTTGTAACCGACATAACCGCCAAATAAACAGCATCAATCCAATCCAGTTTCTCCACAAAGTAAAGCACCAAACTTCCCATTCCAATGCACAAGACCACCACTCCAAGAGCCAACCCAACCTTCAATCTTATCCTCATCCTCCCTTTCGCCACATCAACTATGTAATTCTTAGCTGAAAATCCATTTTGATCTTTACCCATTTGAATCCCAGTTAGTATCATGCTTTCTTGCAAATCAAGCACGTAATTGACAACCCCACTAAGCAATATGTCATGAACCCAAACCCCACCAACACAAAAGCAAGAAAAGATTTTGGTGCCCGGTGTTGCAGGAGCTATGTCCCCATATCCAATAGTACACATAGTCACTATACAAAAATAAAGCGCATCCACGACGGGATGAGTCTCTACACCAGAAAATTTCTCTCTGTTTAACGAGTATACACCAACGCCAAAAAGCAGATATATCAACAGCATAATAAAGGACTGTCCAATGATGGAGCTGGACTCAGATTGCGGCTTGGGCGCTTGCGAAGTTTGTTGCTTCAAGTCTCGCATTACCACCATCGCCGGAGCGGTTCTGGACCGGTGAAGTGAACAGGTTTTGTGAGGAGGGGCGTGGAGCAGGTTTAGAAGTCGTCTCAGGTTCTGGGTGTTCTTGGATCTCGGGAAAGAGAAGTGGGAAGATAGAGATTGTGGGAGAGTGGTGAAAGAGATCATGGTGTTGGAGGATTGGCCGGAGCTGTGACTGAGGCCTTGTTTGGGGGCGAGAAAGGATCGTTTTCCATCTCACTCTCTCCTCCTCGTTTTCTCACGTAAGAGTTAAAAGAGTTTCAGTCTCAGTGGTTGGCGATGGTCGAAGGAAAAGTCAAACCGGGAGCGGGACCCACTTACATTTACGACAGCAATGTTTTACGTATAAGCAACAATTTGTTTGTGCTGACGAGGAAAGACATAGTTGTAAAGATTTCGCAGTGCGAGCCACTGCAGGTGACGGTTGCGGCGGTTAATCAGGCGGTGCAGTTGTAGCAAGAACATTGGTCCAATTAAACGATGAAATTATGAAAATAAAACATTTGATTTGCCTGTTGAATGTCTTTAATCTGTAGTGTATCTTAAATTTCTTAAACTGAAACATTATTATATTCTATCGGTCTTTATGTTGGCCAACAGGAAAGTAACAATAGAAGAATTAGGACTTTTGTCTTATATCAACACGAATAGCCACATAGCACTTACGATGATGATGAAAAGGTACTGATTAAAGGTTCCATAATCGTCCGGAAAAAGGGAGATTGAGATTGGTTTTAGTCCACAGAAGCAGCAGAGGGCTTTCCAATTTTAAACCGAAAGATTCAGGTTCCTAAAGCTGTTAAATGATGGGTCTCCACCAAGTTGATAAGCATGTTGTGTTGTTTGTTAGCGTTCAGCATATTACCAGGCATACACACTTTATCCACTGTTTCTGGTGTTGCTTCAATCAAACGTTAAAATGGTGGTTCTAGGACTTTTTTAACTTTCTACATATTCATCATTACACCCATGATCATTAACCTTTTAATTGAGAGCTGATATACAAACAATACTATAAAAACAGCTGAAGTGCCCACCTGACCTTCTCATTAGAGGAAAGCGTTCAGTCACCAACTCCAACTGGGTATCAAAAGATTTCAACTTTCCCACTTGTCCTATCATTTTCAACAGTTTTATAATCCACCACTTGCTCTAAGAATCTCCGTCAGGGTTACCTAAATCCAGGTAGATTTCTACACATTGCCGTCCCTTTCTGCCCCTAGAAGACAAGCTTATTCGATTGGGGCATACACCATTAAGCGTTAACCCACAAGGTCTATTCAACATGGTAATTACAACGAAGAAACGACATAACATTTACCTACAAGTTCGAGCATGACGACTTAGAATTTTTCTTTGTATCAAACCAATAAGCTCAAGAAAGAATTTTATGACTCAAACTGGTCAAACTGGCTTTGCGTTTGAAGTCGTAGCAGCCACATCAATGTTTATATATTCCAACTTAAGGTTTTAAATTATTCATCACGGATTGTGTTGTGATTGCAAACGGTTGTGGTAATTGGGAACGATGTAAGTGTAATTATATAAAGTATGATTACAATTACAAAAGAATTACAGTAACGATTTTAAACACAATAACAATATTACAGTCACAATTACGATCGTTTTCTTCACAAATGGCCATCAGCTCTTAGACCTTCCATTGCCTGTGGGTTACTTTTCTATATGATGATAATAGCTATTGGAAATCTAGCTGAGATATAATCTTGTGCATGACGAAATAAGTATGAAACTTTTTATATTTGATTTCCTGAAAGTTAAGATCACTAAATTATATAAAAGGATTAACAATTAAATTATAACAAAGCATAAATCTTAATTCATACTTCATTCTGAAACTTGATCATTCAAATTGTTTTCAAAATTAGCTTATCTCAACTACCAGAAGCATATGATATTAGATCTAATCTGTATCTATAGAATAAATTAAGATAATTACAACCGCTGTAGTAGAGAGTTACAAAAAGTACTAGTTCCATCGTAGATTAAGTCAATTTATGGTAAGTTTGAACATTACAATAATATATTTAAAATTAAATTCTAATTTCAATTAAATTTTAATTAGAATTACAAATAATTCTAATTAAATACCGAATATGCTTAAATAAGATATAATATTCTGAATGATTCTTATTTATTAAATATCTCATATTTAATTATAACGTTTTTAAACTTTACAATCTAAGTACAACTTAATTAAGATATCTTTACTCTTCAACTGGTTCCTTATATGTGACTTATTATGTTTCCAAATATTTTGCCAATGGATACAAATTATTAACCTTGTATCATATATATGATTAGATAAATTCAACTTCTTTAATTGATCTTTAATTTTGAGTTAATCAATCTATTTTCATAGATCAAGATTGACATATAATAAAACATCATGACCACTCAAATATTTAAGAATGTCAAGCGGCTTCACTAACCTTTTCATACAAATTTTTCAGATAATTCAATCATTTCATTATTCAATGTCTAGATTAGATATAAAGTATAAAATTGATGTCTACTATATTTTGAATATAATATTAATTCTCCACCATTAGTTATATATTCAATTAATGATATTTATCAACTATTTACAAAACGTTATTTTACCTTAGTCAATGATTTCTTGAATAAAACTAATCGAGAATCAATATTAGAAAATTATAAATTACTAAAAAATTAAGTAGTAAATTAGTGATGGAAATTGATTTTTCGTTTGTGAAATTATCGAAATTTTTTTTTTGCGATGGACAAAATATCTATTGGGAAAGGTGTGGGGAAATTATCCCCAAGATTTTACTGATAGAATATAGCAGCAGAATAGTAAAGCCCATAGTAAAAATAAGTGACAATGGTTGGCAGGAAAATATGTGTCGATAAATTCCCAACAGAAATAGTTTCCATCGGTGTTACCAATGAAAATTGCTTTTGTCGACATTACCGATGAAAACTGCTTCCATCGATATTTTGGTTTTTATTTAAATGAAAACCAAACGACGCCGTTTGATTTCATTTTAAACTACCCAAAACCTCCCCGAGTTGACGCTCATTTTGATTTCAGCTAAACCTACCCAAAACCCTCCCCTACATCATGAAGTCATTTTGATTTCAACTTAAACCTACCCACAAACCCTCCCCTGCGTTATTTTTTCTTCTTCCTTTGTTTTTTGTAGTCATCGCCATCAATCTTCTCTTTAGAAATCATCGTCCATCGTCATTTGTTTTTTTCCATCATCCATCATCTTCAGTTATACAAGGTTTGTTGGGACACGATCTCGGAATCGGATTTCAACCGAAAAACGAAACAAAAATTGCCGAAACCTAAGCGAATTCAAATCGGACAAAACAAATTCGAAGGCGAATACGAATCGAAAACGAATGTAATCGAAAATTTGAATCGAATCAAAAGCGAAAACATAAACATATCGGGAGCGAATCGAAATCGAAATAATCGAATAACAAGGCATATCAAATCGAATCAAACAAACGGAGTCAAATCGAACTGAAATACAAATTCCGACATCCGTGAACGATAAACTTGAAGAACTATCGCGTTGGAAACCTAGATTAAACTATCCAAATGGATCAAACCGTGTAAATTTTTTTCTTCTCTTCTTTTCTTATTCATTACTCATCTTTTGTCGATCTTATTCAAACAAAACAATAACAATTTTCCCTTTGAAAATTGTTCCTAAAACTAATCTCCATTCATATAAGCTTCCTAACTTGCAATTTCTCAATTCATGAGAATATTCTTCTACATTAATACAAATCCTAAAATTCATCTTTTAACAACCATGCTTATCTTATTATACCTTTATTTCTACTGAAATTTCAAGCAAAGATAACGGTCGCTTTATATTAAACCCAAAACTGCAAAGGTTTAAAACACATCTATAATTCCAATCAAAATTGTAATCATCGGACTCTCCCCGTCGTAATCCAAAACACTAGCAAACACAAATCTATACCTAACACTTCCATAATCCTAAATTCAATATACCAATCTCATAATCCAATCTAATCCCCAAACAATCATAAATATATATTCCAAAATCATACATAATTTCATATACAAATTCCAAAATCATTTACAATTACAGATCTCAAATCATAAAATTTCCTCATTCATATACATCAACTCAATTATACACAAATTCATAACTCATACATTCTTAAATGACTGATTGTCATACATTAAAGGGAAAATACAGACTTATACAAAATGATACAAAACTCCCAAATAACACAAAATACAGACGATACAAAAGTGAACAACACATCTTGACATCCTTTCACCGGATCTCCTGTTCGAATACCTGGAGGTGGGGTGAAAGGGGGGGGGGGATGAGCACAAAGCTCGTGGATAATATGTTTATAAATTGAAAAATAAGCGAAAACATATTTGCAAAAACCTTTTCCATTTATTTCAGAAGTTTCACGTTAGAAAGATTTGGCAAATCCATTATTTCTCAAACTTTTCAAAGCATTGCCAAACAATTACAATAAATTTTCGGCTGAAAATCCACAACATTTTATTTCTCAACAATTCTCACATTTCATGAACAAAGTCGATATTTCTTAAACATTTTCAAAATATGCAATGCATTACATTTAGAAACAAAAACAAAACAGATAACACATCAAATGGTCCTGTTCGTCCAAAAACAGATCGATCGTACATTCCCGTCGCATACGGTCTGCAGTACTGTGAACGGAACGTACTACACCTTCCCGTGATAAGGGTCCGATGTAGTCGTGACTTATGAGAGTCCGAGATCGAACTCCAATGCCACTAATGGATGCCGAGAGAAGGCTTAAAAGCAGACAGCGCGACTCGTCCCACTTATGGACCCACCAAACCCACATAACACATAATCGAAAACGAAAATTGAATTGCTCAAGGCACTTTTCAAAATCTTAATTTTCACATTTTCATATCACAATCACATATCCAAACATGAAATCATATAGCAATTTACATTCAATCTAAATTCATCAATTTAATCACATATTAATCAAATTCATAACTACGGAGGCAATTTATTTCTTGAAAACATATATCAACATATACATATTCATAATGCATTTTTTTCAAATTTGTCAAATAATTCAAAACCATGAATTTCTTAAATCTTGTAATTTCTTGAAATCATTTCTAAAATAAGTAATTTAATCCTTCAAATCATAATTTTTCAAACATTTACATAAACAATAATTTTTCAAAGTCACATGTTTATGATTAAAATTCAATAAATAAACATACTACCCACCTCGAATTGATACTAGAAGCTCGTCCTTAGCTTCAATTTGACCATTGCTTCTTTCTTTCTTCCAATTTAACATTACCTAAGCCATAATCATCCAAATTCAACATCATAATTAGCGTAATCCTCAAAATTAACTATAAGAAACCCAAAATCATCATTTTTCAAGCTTTCTAAAGCAAGAATTTCTAAAATCTCCAATTCACAAAAACTAACATAAACCCTAATTACTTGTCATCCAAAATTGATCTAATTAAAATATGTAATCTCCAAAATTGAGCTCATCTATCACAAACCCATGTCATTTCTAAGGTTTCTAACCTAAAATTTCAAGAAAACTCAAAACTAAAATTTATCTCTTACCTCATTTTTCCACATTTTCGAATTTTATAGGCTTGAAGGAAGTTCTTGAGCTCCTCCACCTTTTCCCTTGAATAAGCACGGAAATTCATTTTGAGGACCCAAAATTTCAAACCCCAAGCTTCTCCCTTTTTTTCTCTCTTCTCTCTTTCCACGATAACTCTTCTCCTTCCTCCCTTTTGTTTCTTTCTTTTGTTCTTCATCGTATCACCTCCTCTAAAACGACAACCACTTGATATTTACAGTGCCATGTCATTTAATGAGGGAGAAATGACTTAATTGTCCCTCCATTCAAAGCCTTTAACTTATGTCCTAAGTGGACTTCCAATATGCCCTAACTTCATGCTACTTTAGGACAATTTCTAATCATCAATTTGAAGGAATTTGCTAAAACTTCCTTCTAAAGAAATGTTCCCCTATGTATTAATTTCATAAATCCATAAAATCGTTTAATTTGGTGTACTACACCAAGAGTTATAGTCCAAACATTTGGACTGCCATTATGCTGAAAATTTTTCCAACACTTGAATTCCATCCAAAAATTGACAATCTTAGAGGCTGAATTAAAATTCACTTTCTTCAGAAGAAATGTAGCCTTATCTTTTTAGTTTACTCCAAATCAAGAATCACCTCATTTGGATGTCTAGAGCAAACGTTATGACCAAAATATTATCTGATTTTTCTAACCCAAGACTGCACCCTAAGCCTGACTTCCATTCAGAAATTGGAAGTATTAGGGGCCAAATTGAAATTTGATTCCTTCATATTACTTGTAGCCCCAAATATCAATTTTATTTTTCCTCAAGAATCAATTCAATTGGATCTCCACAAATCCCGAATTTCTCAAAATACTGAACTATGTTTAGAAAATTTAATAACTCATTTTGATTAAATTAATCATCCTCAATTTAATCTCATAAAATCACAAATTTTCCCTAAGGATGTAAATAATTGTCTTAGGAATCCAACGCTTTGAAAACCAAGTCAATCGGATGTCGGACGGAAAAGATATAAGCCAAAAGTTGCAAAAGGGTTTGATTTGAAGGAAGAAGCAAATGTGAAGCAAGCATAAACGACATCATGTAACGTAATTTTTTAAATTCATAACTATTGATTCTGAACTCCAAATTTGACCATTTTGGTATCAAAAGAAAACTTAAAGGAAGCTCTACAACTTCCTTGTAGAACATAAAAACTAATTCTGTTGCTAAAGGGGTCAATTTGTTAATCAAAAATTCTGCCAAATTTGAAATTGACCTACACAATGCCAGAAGTTTGAAAAATCATATCTTTTAACACAATAGCCTAAAAATGTCATATTTTACCTCATTGGAAAGATAAAGAGATGATCTACAACTTTCATGAAGGGTACAAAAATCAATTCTGTCAGTGAAAGGGGTAAAAACACTCTCAAAATTTCTGCCTATATAAAAACCAATGGAATAGTAAACTTGCCAAACGAATAGTAACTGCTTTCTTCTAACCGTATAACTTTTTGCTCCTAACTCCAATAATTGCAAATTATACATAAATGGAAAGATAGAAAGATAATCTACATTCTATATGAAGGATGGAAAAACCAAATCAGTCTCTAAAGGAGTGAAAAATCCTTCCAAAGGTTCTGCACAAATATGCCAAATGAACAGTAACTGAACTAGGTCTAACCCCCATATTTTTTTATTCCTAACTCCAAATAAGGCATATTATACACCATTAGAAAGCTCTAAACATGTTCTACAATCTTCAAGAAGACCTCTCAATCCAATTCAAGCTCTAAGAGGGTCAAAAATATAAACAAAATTTCTGCCAAATACTTGTCAATCTAAACCTAAGCAAAACAATTACATAACTTCAATCGCTCATAACTTTCACTCCGATATCAAAAATATCAAACTTTATGGCGAAAAGCTCTCAACATAAGATATAAGTTTTTGAAGATCATTTTCTCAAATTGTGCCTAAATCAAAAAATCAACTCTCTATGGCCAAAAAGTCAAACTTTTACAATTCTTCATATTCTCACATTTTCTTTCTTTATTTCTTGATTTTCAACTCCCATTTCAATCAACTCATTCACTTTAACTTTCATAAACTATACAAATCTACTCAAAACACAAAGAGATCAAAATCAAATCCAATCCTTTCTTATTAATTTCCTTTAAAGATACATAGTTCCATAACACAACACATAAACTAACATACTCATTTAAATTCAATTTATATTTCAAAATTCCATTTAAAAGTTGGAGTCCAACATTTTTCCCCCTTAAAAGAATTTCGTCCTCGAAATTCATACTTAAACGAACACCAAGAAACACATGCTCTTATTAATTTCTTCCAAAGATCTTAGTCATTTACTTTCTTATCAAATTTCACTCCCTATATCTTATACCACAATTATCTTATAGAAAAATTCACTATATCCACAAATCAATATTCTTTAACATATGGACATAAGTCAATGGTCTACTATAATTCAATTTAACCCTCTTGAACTTCCACACAAATATCTCAATCATTTTCTTATCTTTCAAGTACTCATCATTGAATCGCACACTTGGATATACTAAATCAAATCATCCTAATTCATCATGAACTTCCCATCTCAATTTTATGAACACTTTTCGAAAATCACTTAAAAGTCTTGTCATCTAAATCAAACAATCATATTGGTCCTTTAGATAAGTCATGAAAACACACTTCCATATTCATCATATTCTCACTATTTAATCTTAACTAACATATTGCCCAAGTACGATCCTAATACTGGGCTATGATACTATAACTGTTGGGACCCGATCTCGGAACTGGATCCCGAACGAAAAACGAAACGAAAATTACCGAAACCTAAGCGAATTTAAATTGGACAAAACAAATCCTAAGGCAAATACGAATCGAAAACGAATGTAATCAGAAATTCGGATCGAATCAAAAGCGGAAACATAAACATATCGGAAGCGAATCAAAATCGGAATAATCGAATAACAAGGGTATCAAATCGAACCAAACAAACGAGTCAAATCGAATCGAAATACAAATTATGACATCAGGAACGATAAACTTAGAAGAACTATCGCGTTGGAAACCTAGACTAAACTATCCTAAATGGATCAAACCGTGTAATTTTTTTTTCTCCTTTTCTTATTCATTACTCATCTTTCGTCGATCTTATTCAAAATAAAACAATAACAATTTTCCCTTTGAAAATTGTTCCTCGTTAATCTCCATTCATATAAGCTTCCTAACTTGCAATTTCTCAATTCATGAGAATATTCTTCTACATTAATACAAATCCCAAAAATTCATCTTTAACAACCATGCTTATCTTATTATACCTTTATTTCTACCAAAATTTCGCCAAAGATAACGACCTTTATATTAAACCCAAAACCCGCAAAGGTTTAAAAACACTTCTATAATCCCAATCAAAATTAGAATCATCGGACTCTCCTTCCTAATCCAAAACACGAAGAAACGTAATCTATACCTAACACTTCCATAATCCTAAATTCAATATACCAATCTCATAATCCAATCTAATCCCCAAAACAATCATAAATATATATTCCAAAATCATACACAATTTCATATACAAATTCCAAAATCATTTACAATTACAGATCTCAAATCGCATAAAATTTCCTCATTCATATACATTAACTAAATTATACACAAATTCATAACTCTCATACATTCTCAAATGAATGATTGTCATACATTAATGGGCAAATACAGACTTATACAAAATGATACAAAACTCCCAAATAACACAAAATACAGACTATACAAAAGCGAACAATACATCTTGACATCCTTTCACCTGATCTCTTGCTCGAATACCTGGAGGTGGGGATGAAAGGGGGAGGGGGGTGAGCACAAACCTTGTGGATAATATGTTTATAAATTGAAAAATAAGCGAAAACATATTTGCAAAAAACTTTGCCATTTACTTCAGAAGTTTCACATTAGAAAGATTTGGAAAATCTGTTATTTCTCAAACTTTTCAAAGCATTGCCAAACAATTACGATAAATTTTCGGCTGAAAATCCACAATAGTTTATTTCTCAACAATTCTCAGATTTCTTTAACATTTCGTGAACAAAGTCGATATTTCTTAAACATTTTCAAAATATGCAATGCATTACACTTAGAAACAAAAACAAAACACATAACACATCAAATGGTCTAGTTCGGTCCAAAATAGAACGATCGCACATTCCAGATAAGCGGTTATATGCGGCAAGTGAACGGAACGTACTACACCTTTCCGTATAGCGGTCCGGTGTAGCCGTGACTTATGGGAGTCCGAGATCGGAACTCCAATGCCACTAACGGGCAACCGGGAGAAGACTTAAAAACAGACAAGTGTGCACTCGTCCCACTTATGGGACCTGACCAAACCCATATAACACATAATCGAAAACGAAAAATTCGAATTTTCCGAAGGCGCTTTTCGAAAATCTTGATTTTCACATTTTCATACCATAATCACATATCCAAACATAAAATCATATAGCAATTTACATTCAATCTAAATTCATAACTATGGAGGCAATTTATTTCTTGAAAACATATATCAACATATACATATTCATAATGCATTTTTTTTCAAATTTGTCAAATAATTCAAAAACCATGAATTTCTTAAATCTTGTAATTTCTTGAAATCATTTCTAAAATAAGGAATTTAATCCTTCGAAATCATAATTTTTCAAACATTTACATAAACAATAATTTTTCAAAGTCACATGCTTATGCTTAAAATTCAATAAATAAACATACTACCCACCTCGAATCGATGCTAGAAGCTCGTCCTTAGCTTCAATTTGACCATTGCTTCTTTCTTTCTTCCAATTTAACATTACCTAAGCCATAATCATCTAAATTCAACATCATAATTAGCATAATCCTCAAAATTAACTATAGGAAACCCAAAATCATCATTTTTCCAAGCTTTCTAAAGCAAGAATTTCTAAAATCCCCAATTAACACAAATTGACATAAACCCTAATTACTTATCATCCAAAATTGATCCAATTAAAACATGTAATCTCCAAAATTGAGCTCATCTATCACAAACCCATGTCATTTCTAAGGTTTCTAACCCAAAATTTCAAGAAAACTCAAAACTAAAAATTTAGGGGCCGTTTGGTTCTACTACATTTTTCCATTGTTGTTTTGGTTTTGTTTCGCTTTTGGTTTCTTTTTTCCTTAAAAATGAAAACCTGTTTAGTTGAAATTTGTAATATAAAACTGAAAACAAAACCTGCTTGGTTGATATTTCTAATAAAAATTGAAAACAAAAACATGTTTGGTTTTATTATCATGTTTCTATTTTTTGTAATTATACTATTATGTGTAATAATTATAATCTAATACATTATATTTTAAATTAATTAATTATCATTATAGCTAAAATTAAATATATACTAATCAAATATTATAAAAAATTTACCAAAAATATTATTAAAAATTACACATTAATTGTATATAATAAAATTACATAAATGTAATAAAAGATGTCCAACATAATTGCCAAAAATTTGTTCATCATACTATAATTCTTGAAAAAATAATAGTATTATCATTTACAAAAAGAAACATAAATCAATTAGAAATAATATAATCACTCCACATTTGTCTAGCAATTTCATCTCGCTTCCAAGACATACCTCGAAGTTGTGCTGGAGTGATATTATACTCTACTTGAGAGCTTGCATCGCCATTTTCACTTGATCGATTTGTTCTTCATTTTCAATACAAACTTTCAAATAATTCATCGCTTGTCCACACATTCTAATACAATTGTATAACACAACAAGCAATAACGATGTATTTTTGTTTCTTCATATCATAACTCGGCATGTTTTTAAGGATAGGGAATCTTGCTTTTAGAACGCCAAAACATCTTTCAATAACATTTCTTAATGAAGAATGCTCAGAAGTTAAATAATTCTGTGGACCTTGAGGTCTTCCTCTCGCCTCTATAATCTCAAGAATGATATCTTTCACCTCGATATGGTGAAAGAAATCTAGGCATATTAGTGTAGCCCGAGTCAACCAAATAATACTTACCTAACATAAAAAGAACATAATATTAATAAAAATATATTAAAATGAATCATAATTACTATGTTTATTTAAAATAATATAATACCTTGTGGAGGCATAGGAAATTGATTCGCTGGATTTGTCACTGTTTCCAAAAGAACTCGAGAGTCATTTGTAGTACCTTCCCATCCCGCCATTACATATGTAAAACGATGTCAAATGAGCAACAACACATAATATTTTGGGTTGGATTAATTCTTTTGCCTCGATGGTATTTGTTCATCGGTCGGAACATGTGCATCAATATGTGTACCATCTATTGCTCTATACAATCCTAAACATGAGAAAATATATTAAAATAAAATTTAATCATAAGGACATAATTGAAATAGTAATTAAATATATGAATGTACCTGAAAATATGGAAAGAATTTTGAATTATGTTGAATCTCAGGAGGTGTATTAGTAAAAGATGGTGGAGTAATGACTTTTTTTGCAAGACGATTAATCTGATATAAGACTTTTCGAAAGTATTTCGAAATTGTCCAGGTCGAATGTTGAAAAAGTTCTGCGTTGACTCTAGTTGTCTCACCATGCCCTATAGTCATCAAGAAAATTGCTACTTGTTCCTCTACAGTCAAATGATTTGTTGCCTTTAAGCCTCCTAAACTCTTTAACTCATCACATAAGCTCAAGAAAATTGTCTTTTTCATTCTTAAGTTTTCATAAATCCTTGTAGGATTTCCATTCAAAAGTTCCAATATCCAATAATGACCTGGTAGAGCAGAAGTTCTACAAGGTTGCTTTTGTAATTGAAAATATTTGCTCTCTCCTGCAGCTACAGCAATAAAGATTACCTTCTTCAGTTCATCATCAGAATCTGATTTGAAATCTGATAAGAAATCCATGTATCTACAATGTCAATATTAAATAATTAATAAAATATTCAATCACGTATATTTAATCAAATATAGAAAAATATCCATACAAAATATAAATGTATAATTAAGTCAACTATTCAATCAAAGCATAAACTAAAATGTTCAAAATATAAAAGTGTCAAATCAATAAAAATTGATCACGCAACAACATGAATATATAACTAAATCGACATAATCCAATCCAGCTTCCTTGCTTGTGTCATCTTCAAAACATATCCCTATAAAGCGGAGAATCATGTAAAGCATTCACGGTTTTCCATATTGCAAACCATCAACACCCAATTCATCTAAAGAATTCGACATTCCGTTATTATGCTAGACTCTTGAGATCTACTCTCATGGTGGATAATGTTTCCTTCAATTTTTCTCAAGTAAATCATTCTTCCTTTTGATTGTTCACTAAATACAAGTAAGGCTTCTTCTACAATATTAGAATGTGTCATCTTTGCCTTCTTGTTCTTATGAGACTTCTTTCTCGTAGAGCGAAGAACTTTTATCTTCATCTTCTTTCCATTATATGAGTAATCTTCATCAATATCATTTCCATGTTCCTCTTACGTACTATTCGATGGAGATTTAGTTGATGGA
The DNA here is from genome assembly GCA_029891385.1 of Erythroxylum novogranatense. Taxonomy (NCBI): domain Eukaryota; kingdom Viridiplantae; phylum Streptophyta; class Magnoliopsida; order Malpighiales; family Erythroxylaceae; genus Erythroxylum; species Erythroxylum novogranatense. The sequence continues at coordinate 134,072 of JAIWQS010000221.1, read as the reverse complement.
TGCATGCACACCATTCGTAGAGTATCTCCAAAAATATAACACAAGTCTAAAATTCCTTACATCCTTTTTCTTGAATCAGTGAGCCATTTTATGCACCTCTAATGAAGAAAAAAATAAATGAGAATGAATAGTATATAATATGATATATTAACAAAACAAAAGATATATTTTACCTTAAATAGATTTTCCCAACATTCATTTGTAGCATTAACTTCACCAGTACAAGAGTTGTAACCGATTCCTGTTTCTTTGAGTAAGTTCTTGAAATTCTTCAATCTAGCTCTTAGTCCATTATACTTATTCTTCAATTGAATATCAGTATACTCCTTGTTGAACTTTGTTTGAAGTCCTGCTTTAATATTCTTCCAACCAGATTTCGAAAAGGTAGTAGTTGTTCGATTTCCCTTCTTCACTTCTTCAACCATCAAAGAGATTAAATACATCTCTAGCGTATCATTCCATACTCCATCTTTTTCATTTACTTCTATACAATCATTGTCATCATTCATATTGTTTAAGCTTTCTATAACTAAATGTAATAACATATAAGCAACATCAATCACAATAATATTTATAAAGTATTAAAAGCTAAATATATATTAAAATAAAATGTGACAATGTGTTGTATTTCACATTTAAAAAACATCGGTTATTTATATTAATAAGATATTACATTAAGACAATAAAATTATGTGAGGTGTAAAAATAAGAATACATGTGAAGACTTGCATGAATGTTTCTAAGAGTTGCATTTAAAACATGGAAGACAACATTTTCAATAAAAACATCATACACGTGAAGTTGAGAGGCATGTGAATGCATTTAATGTTCAACATTGCATTTATTGCATGAAGACAAGTTGCATTTAAAACATGAGAAAGCGTGAAGACAATGAATGTTTCAATAAAATACAATTCGTATAAGTGAAGTGGAAAGGCATGGAAATGCATTTAAAATTCCAACATAAGGCACGTAATCCATTTACTTTAATGCATTTAATGTTTAACAGTTGCTTTACTGCGTGGCCATTTTTTTATTTTAAAGATGAATCCAGGCTTTTCATCTATTGCTTCATGTGTCTTCAACGGCTTGAAAGACTGTATTTCAACTCCAATTCTCTCCTGGACAGCTTCGGAGTTTAGAGAAAGTCAGTATCCACAACCTCTGCACACTTATCCTATTTAGCTCCTTTTCATCTTCTCAATTAGGATTTCACGAGTTTCGAGCGAAGACGCTGCGTTGAGGTGGTTTTGAAGCTTTACGCTAGCTCCTTCCCTAGGTTTAGCTCATCATGAGAGTGTTCTATTCCCATCCACGCCCTTTTCATTTTAGATGATAATGTGGCAAATCCAACTCAACTATGCAGGGCTATTAGGGAAGAGTTTGAAATGTGGCAAAATCCGTCTTTGTGCATACTGAAGGAAGGTTTACAGGACTTATTAGCTGAAAGCAAGAACTAGGTATGAACTGAAAGATCATTCGCAAAAAGTAGAGAAAAAGCTCGAGAAAAGTAAGTAAGATGGGTCGATCCACGTGTTCTTATATATGGACTTCTCTACCTCAACGATTTAATACCCACAATGATCAAGCTGAACAAAGTAGCGCCTTTTTCTACACTCTTGTTATGCGGTAAACATAAAGAAGCTAGGCGATAGACATGCATTTTTTGCGTAAATACGAAGAAGAGAAGGTGATGGATGTGTTCAAAGCAAATAATAGTAATATTTGTTGAGCAAGAGGTCAAAAACACAAATAGGTTACAAATGAAAACAAACCTGTAAATTGCCTGTGATGAGTGCAAAGGATAGCGAAAACACAGCTTGATTTTATATGCAGTTTAATTAGCGAGTGAAAGAGCGTGAAACGGTGTTTCGTTGAGGTTGAAGACGAAAGTATGCAAGGAAATATGAAAACCTGATTTAATAACATATGAAAACTTGTTTTAAAAATATACGGAAATGTTATTTTTTGGTTTTCAGAAATTGGTTGCGGTTTTCTTGTTTTTGAAAATGAAAAACTGCCAACAATCTCGACCAAACGAGTTTCTACGTAGCGTTTCTTTTATTTTAAAAACGACAACCAAAAACGCCAAAAAAAAATGATACCAAACAGGCACTTATCTCTTACCTCATTTCTCCACCATTTTCGAATTTTATAGGCTTGGAAGGAAGTTCTTGAGCTCCTCTACCTTTTTCCTCTTGAATAAGCACGGAAATTCATCTTGGAGGACCCAAAATTTCGAAACCCCAAGCTTCTCCCTTTTTTTCTCTCTTCTCCACGGCAACTCTCTTCTCCTTCCTCCCTTTTGTTTCTTTCTTTTGTTCTTCATCGTGCATCACCTCTTCTAAAATGACAGCCACTTGATATTTATAGTGCCATGTCATTTAATGAGGGAGAAATGACTTAATTGCTCCTCCATTCAAAGCCTTTAACTTATGTCCTTAAGTGGACTTCCCAATATGCCCCTAACTTCATGCTACTTTAGGACATTTTCTAATCATCAATTTGAAGGAATGTGCTAAAACTTCATTCTAGAGAAATGTTCCCCTTTCATAAATCCATAAAAATTGTTTAATTTGGTGTACTACACCAAGAGTTATAGTCCAAACATTCCGGACTGCCATTATGCTGAAAATTTTTTCAGTACTTTACTTCCATCTGAAAATTGACAATCTTAGAGGCTGAATTAAAATTCACTTTCTTCAGAATAAATGTAGCTTTATCTTTCTAGTTTACTACAAATCAAGAATCACCTCATTTGGATGACTAGAGCAAACGTTATGACCAAAATACTGTCTAATTTTTCTAACCCAAGACTGCACCCTAAGCCCGACTTCCATTCAGAAATTGGAAGTCTTAGGGGGCAAATTGAAATTGATTCCTTCATATTACTTGTAGCCCCAAATCTCAATTTTATTTTTCCTCAAGAATAAATTCAATTGGATCGCCATAAATCCCGAATTTCTCAAAATACTGAACCATGTTCAGAAAATTTCATAACTCACTTTGATTAAATTAATCATCCTCAATTTAATCTCATAAAATCACAAATTTCCCCTAAGGATGTAAATAATTGTCTTAAGAATACAACGCTTCAAAAACTAAGTCAATCGGATGTCAGACGGAAAATATATAAGCAAAAAGTTGCAAAAGGGTCGGATTTGGAAGGTAGAAGCAAAATGTGAAGCAAGTAGAAACGACATCATATAACAGAATTTTTTTTAAAATTCATAACTATTGATTATGAACTCCAAATTTGACCATTTTGGTATCAAAAGAAAACTTAAAGGAAGCTTTACAACTTCCTTGTAGAACAAAAAAACTAATTCTGTCGCTAAAGGGGTCAATTTGTTAATCAAAAATTCTGCCAAATTTGAAATTGACCTATATAATGCCAGAAGTTTGAAAAATCATATCTTTTAACATAATAACCTAAAAATGTCATATTTTACCCCATTGGAAAGATAAAGAGATGATCTACAACTTTCATGAAGGGTGTAAAATCAATTCAGTCAGTGAAAGGGGTAAAAACACTCTCAAAGTTACTGCCTATATAAAAACCAATGGAAAAGTAAACTAGCCAAATGAACAGTAACTGCTTTCTTTCTAACCTTATAACTTTTTGCTCCTAACTCCAATAATTGCAAATTATACATCAATGGAAAGATAGAAAGATAATCTACATTCTATATGAAGGATAGAAAAACCAAATCAGTCTCTAAAGGGGTGAAAAATCCTTCCAAAGGTTCTGCACAAATCTGCCAAATGAACAGTAACTGAACTAAGTCTAACCCCCATAAGTTTTTATTCCTAACTCCAAATAAGGCACATTATACACCATTAGAAAGCTATAAGAATGTGATACAATCTTCAAGAAGACCTCTCAATCCAATTCAAGATCTAAGAGGGTCAAAAACACAAACAAAGTTTCTGCCAAATACTTGTCAATCCAAACCTAAGCAAAACAATTACATAACTTTGACCGTTCATAACTTTCACTCCTGATATCGAAAAATATCAATCTTTATGGCGAAAGAAAGCTCTCAACATAAGCTATAAGTTTTTTGAAGATCATTTTCTCAAATTGTGCCTAAATTAAAAAGTCAACTCTCTATGGCCAAAAAGTCAAACTTTTACAATTCTTCATATTCTCACATTTTCTTTCTTTATTTCTTGATTTTCAACTCCCATTTCAATCAACTCATTCACTTTAACTTTCATAAACTATACAAATCTACTCAAAACTCAAAGGGATCAAAATCAAATCCAATCCTTTCTTATCAATTTCCTTTAAAGATACATACTTCCATAACACAACACATAAACTGATATAGTCATTTAAATTCAATTTATATTTCAAAATTCATTTAAAAGTTGGGGTCCAACAAGGTTAGTCGTCCATGGTGCTTTGCTCTCGGGTTTATTTTGTTAGCAAAAAATTTCATTATTAAATGCTTATATATATGAACGTCAGTTTTGTTTTGATGGAATGTGGGTATTCTGCGTTTTTTGAACTGTGGTTGGTTCATTTGTTATTTTAACGTGTTTATGTTTGTGAATAATGGACATTGTAAAAAAAATTAAATATATTTTTATAGATGATATATCTTTAACTAAGCAGGTGGATTCTTACCACTCTTCCTAAGTTGTGTGTACTATATGTAAAGAGAATACCTTGTGGATGACTTGTATTGGGAAGTAAAAGTTTTGGGAAACTCAAGTTTTGAGGAAAATTTAAAGGTCCTGTATAACAATATAAATTTTTTTCTAAATTTAGGCAGCAACCTTACAAATACACGATTAGATTCAAATTCATAAAAAGGTATAAGATCCCAAAAGTATACAACTTATCCAAGACTAATCCCCACCATAATCCTTAGATTATAAACAAGCATGGAATGTTACTCATGTGAGTCTACACAATTTTGTTACAGGAGGAAGAAATTGATGGCAAAGAGTTGAATTGTTTTGACTTCACTTGGTCATCACTATATATCCAAATTTTTGTCGATTGCTTACATTACCAATCATATGTGTCAATAATAATATGTTATATATTAAATATCTGAATAACTTAAACTCATAGACCTACCATAATCTTTAGTCCAGTTTCCAATCCCCATACAAATTCCACTATAACATAAGTAAATCTCATATTCTTTCTTTGTGTTCAACAACAATCAAATTAATTAAAATGTTAGTCACTCTCTTTAAGTTAATAATAATATAGAAATAGGAAACCAATATTGCATATAAATTTTGATATAAATTATGTAACTCTTACTTATTCTCTTACCTTAAGAATTCTCCTAAATAAGAGATAGGAACTATGGATTGAGGGAGTACAACATCATATTATAAACTAAGCGACATCATCATTTGCCACAAAAAGTCCCTGCAGGCATAAACCACTATTATGATAGCCATAATACAATGGGTAAATGTATTAAGTCTAATCCTAATAGCAATGCATGACACGTCCTTTGTCAAAGATCTATAATGTACTCCCTTTTAAAGTCCTTTAAGGTTGAAATATCTACGAGTGAAACTAGTCTAATCTAAAGTCCTTTAAATATTTTGAACAAAACATGATCTCTCGTTTACCTCTCCCTCAAAAGTTAATGATACTAAATAAGGTCTTAAACATATGAATATCATAGTATAATTGGACTAGTGTAATAGAACCTTCTAAAAATATTTTCATAAGCTCTATAAGGCTTAAGTCTCTAAGAAAAAAGGAAACAAAGATCTAATCAAGAATATAAGGAGCATTTAGTTTAAAGGTTTTAAATTGCAACTTTAATCATCATAACATTAAATTTCTCAAGGAGGCATATGCGATTTGGAAATTGTGAATCAAATTAGGTCCTAGTTTAACTTTGTTAATCGATTAACTCAAAAGAATGCAACCTCCAAAAGGTATAATGAGGAGCCAGTTGGCTTTATAAGACCATCTGCACTAGGTGTCTTATATTGTTTCCATGGAAATTTTATCTTGAAAACCAAGAGGTCTTTAAAAAAGGGAGAAACTTTTCATGGTTTCTAGTTTTTCCACTTTAACAATACTTTCTTTTCTTTCCAAAAAGAAAAAAAAATACTTTTAAAATGTTCGTTATGAGGTCTTGTAGGGTAATGAAGATAGATTTTGATTTCATTCAAGTAAGAAGAACTTTAGGAAGTGTTATGAATGATGACAAATTTGATGACAAAGAAGCCTATATAAATGAAGAAGTGTTGCATACTCTTTTGGTGTGTCCTTACATGAAAAGTTTACATATTTTTACCATAGGAACCATGCCTTATAGGTTTAGGTTTAATTACTTTTCTCTCTTAAGCTTTAATAATGTCTTAAATTTTTTGTGTGATTATATTTATATCATCCTCATCACTCTCACTTATATATAGGTCTTGTATATAATTTTCCTCCTCCTTAGAGACTTTAAAAATCACCTCTTCTTGTTGCAGCTAGCTCTTTTTCATATAATTCATTCTTCTTATAGGTCATGTTTTTTATAGGTCATGTTTTGGGTTGAAGAGCGTCGACCTTAATTTTTTATATTTTTTTTATTTTATTTCTTATAGGTCATGTTTTGGGTTGAAGAGCGTCGATAATTTTCCACCTTATTTGTCTTCTTTGTAGTTTGCGATTGTTTGTCTATCAAGGTAAGTCGAACAACTAAGTAATGTCCACAATGTCATCGATTTTGTGTTGTTCCTTGCAATTTTACCTATAATAATGATTTATGATATTTTAGGCTGGGATTTAATAGTCCAAGTATTTATGTTTGGTCATTATTTAAATTGAAACATGAAGACTTGAACTTGTAGGTGATTAATTCAAACTTAGTATTAACATAAGAAATTCACATAGTTTACATGACAATAGGATGATATATAAGCTAGAAACCCATGATGTAGCTTCTACAAAGCTTATTCCATAAGCCTAGGAGTTACAATGAGAACTTACTTTCTCGATTCATTTGGTGTAACAATGCCACGTACTTTAAAATCAAACTTTATAAATCAACTTGTAGGTGATTAATGAAAACATAGTTATCTTGGTTTTGTATGTTGTTGTTTGGAATATTGTTAGAATGATTAATGGCTAGATGTATGAACTACATAAGTATTTATAGCATGCCAAATATAATTATGGATGATTTGAAGCATAATAAACCAGTAGGCTGGTATGTAGGTTGGAAACTTGTGATGCAGCTCCCATGAGTCTTATCGATGAAAAATTCCATGAGCTTAGGAGTCATAACGAGAACTTGCTTTCTTGATTCATATGATGTAATAATGCCACGTACTATAGTGCTTGTTTAAAATCAAACTTTGGAAATTAACTTGTAGGTGATTAATGAAAACATAGTTATCTTGGTTTTGTATGTTATTATTTGGAATATTGTTGGAATGATTAATGGCTAGATTTATTAATTACATAAGTATTTACTGCATATCGAATGAGTTTGTATAATTATGGATGATCTGAGGCATAATAAACCCCTAGGATGGTATATAGGCTGGAAAATTGTGATGCAACTCTTATGAGGCTTATCGGTGAAAAATTTCATGAGCCTAAGTGTCACAAACTTGCTTTCTCGATTCATATGGTATAACAATGTTACGTACCATAGTGCTTGTTTAAAATCAAACTTTGGAAATCAACTTATAGGTGATTAACGAAAACATGGTTATCTTGGTTTTGTATGTTGTTTGGAATATTGTTAGAATGATTGATGGCTAAATGTATGAATTACATAAGTATTTACTGTATGTCGAATGAGTTTGTATAATTATGGATGGTTTGAGGCATAATAAACCCGTAGGATGGTATATAGGCTAGAAACCCAGATGTAGCTCCTATGAGGCTTATCGATGAAAAATTTCACGAGCCTAGGAGTCACAGTGAGAATTGCTTTCTCGATTGTAAACAATGTCACATACCATAGTGCGTAGTTGGCATATTGTTTTGTTTGATAGATATTCACATAAGTCCAATTTGTATAATTGTGAACTTATATGGTGGAATAGATTGGTTTCAATTTGGAGGGGAAATACGTCAGAGACCTTTAAAAACATAGGGAATGTTCTATAAAGTAAAGATTAAATGTTCTATAAACTTAGGAGAAATGAAGGATACTAACTACAAAATCACTTTTTTAAATAACAGTTTTGTAGAAATGAGTAATAATGATATATTGGTTTCAATTGAAGGGGAATGACAATACCTAATCGCAACAATCAGAGCATCCACCTTCACCACCTGTATAAGTGAATGTATTTGGTGTTTTGCTACACTAAAGTTTTATACAAATTCTTAATTTACGATTAATTACAATGATTACTTATTCATATACATTTTGATTTTATTTTATATTAACAATAAGGATAATGTTTACTTTATATTTATCAATTAATGTTATATTATTTACAGAAATTAAATATATATATAAAATCATAATATTATGAACAAAACTCGGGTAAGAAGTGAGAAATGGAAGTAGAAATTTATCAAAGTTAAATTTTCTGACAAAACTATAATATTCTGTCGCTAATTAGCGGTGGGCTTATAAATTTTGTCAGTAATGTATCGACGGAAAATACCATTCTGTTGCTCATTAGCAACGAAATAAATAATCCGTCTGTAAGTTACTGACGGAATATATGACTATGTTGGTAAAACTTTTGGCAATGCTTCCGTCAGTAAATTTAGCGATAGAAACATATACATCCGTCAGTAAATTTAGCAATGGACATGCGATTTACCATCGAAAAATTTACTGATGGAATATTAGGATTCTATTAACAAAGAAGAGATGAAATTCTATAAATATGTCAGTAAATTTTCTTTAACTTACCGAAGAAAATCCAAAATTCCGTCATTAATGGTACTGACAGATCCACAAGTTGTTGTTGCTAAATTTATCAACCACCATTTCTCCAATATATATTTTTGTCGATAATTTGTCACTAAATTTTCCCCAAAAGAAAAGATTTATTTTTGTCATTAATTTTCATCATAAAACCTTTTTCTTGTAGTGAACAATGAAACATTCTTCCTAATTACTTATAGGTAATGAATCATATCTTTATCACTCAACTATTGCCATATAGTTCACATCGTATCCAATGAATACCATCTGAATTACCCATGATTAGAATAGGTCATAAGCGTTATCACATATAACAATCCCTATACAAGATAACTTTGGAGATCTCAAGTCAAAGGATCACTTATACAATTATCACAATGAGAATTTTCATAGACATACAAGTAATGTTCTAAATGGATTCTTTATATGAGGTCGGTTCATAAACTTGTTTTCTAATAAGCACACATATATTTGTTAAAGTATCTCTATACTTTAGTTCATGAGATCAACTATTTCATTCATAATGAAAACATAAAGTGTGCTAGTCCTTTTACATTCTATTAATTTCCAGTCTTAATAAAACAATAACAAGGAATAATTTAGGATAATATATAAATACCATATGAATCTTATAATTATAATCTCATCATAATTTCATTTATAATGTATAACTATCCCATGGTCTTTTCATATAGATCTAAACATGTACAAGATAAAGAATACTTTTAAATTATTTTGTCACTAAACTACAACCAACTAATTGTCTCTAAGGCATAAACTAACAATTTCTCGCTTGCACTAAGCCAATCTTTTAAGTATTATATACCATATCACCATATGATGATTATGCTACTACTGAGATAGTGGCTAAGTAAGAGAATTCTACAAAATTCTCTATAGCCACTTACATTATCTTACAACTTTCATCTTAATGATCATCATAATTAAGAAAAATTGCCTAAATATATCCTTGGATCTTTTATGAGACCTTATTTCCTTTTACATGCTCAATGAATTTAATGTTCTACATTACATCACTATCTTGAACAATACAAGGAACTATATCAAATTCACTAAAGAACTTATGGATCCAATTAATCATTTCCATTAAATGAAAATGTATTATGGCTTAATTGGCAAGTATTGCTACATTGGAACCTTTCCAATCTTAAATGATATTTTCTAAGTAAAATAAACCTTAATTTGGGTTTACTTCTAAAGTTAATATCGACATAACCTTGAACTCAAATATCAACTTATACATGGAATAATGGATATCTTTAATACTTCATAAGTATCAAATATCTCAAATATTAAACAATTTTAGTTCATTATCTATGTACTTGAACTTAAAATACATAAACAACTTCCAATCTATCTTTATAGATTTATTTCATATAGTTAAGTTGCTATCTTTTCATATCCAATAAGTTGTTCTTAGATAATTATATTTTTAAAATTGAAAATTAGAATTATGTTCTCTATAAATAGTATATCTCTACATACTTTTATTGAAGAGGATAACTATACTCCAACAAACCTTCTTGTAGATATGATAAATTCACAATCATCTCCAAAATAAATTCTTTGAATTCACTATGAAAGTGAATCATTCAATGTCTCATATTCTTTCAACTATACATCAAATGTAACAACAAAGGCACTAGTTCTAATTGAATGTACTTTCATGAGATTTAAACTTTTAAATTTTGTCTTACTCTCATTATATAATCTTGAGAACCATCTCCTATAAGTATATATCGAAATAAAAATTTGTTCAATAGCTCTATAATATTATATCTAACCTTTTGGATATCTCATGACCTTTTATTTCCTAGTTAGTTATAAACTTAGTGGATAACACTTGCTTCACTAAGCATCACATCTTTAAATCATTAACTTTAACTCTTTTAAAGAATTAGCATTTCATATATAATATAAAATCTTACCAATTGATTCAGTTGGAACTATTGAAGGTAAGTCATTGTACTGGGCATAGCTACAAGAAAATAATATTACATTATACATTATACAATATCCTATATTGTATTTTCCTCTAATAGACAATTATTTGTTTATATTTATATACTCATATTTGATATGTTTTACTTGTTATTTAAGAGTTTTATAATATTTTGGTACTTAATTCTTCAAGTGTGTTTTAAGGTAATAATTGCCTTCTTAGATATAGAGGAGATATATTTAGGTAAAATCGCATATGAAATGAAATAATTAGAGCAATTGTGGGCTTACACGATTGTGTATAGTGACCATGCAAGTCTTTGTAAATGTGTGGAATTTTAATAACTCAAATTTGCCTATGTAGAGTTACTATGTATGTGATCGTGTAAGTCTTTATGATTATGTAAAGTTACAAATTTAGGTATTTTTTGAGATACACAAGTGACCGTGTATAAGCCAGAAATACTAGTTTTTTTCTATAAAATTAGATTATTAAAGGATGAAAAGAGGGAGGCAGAATAAAAGCATTTTTTAGTCATAAGAAACACATAGTATTTCTAAACAAAGGACAAAGACAACACGAAGATTACACAACAAGATCCAATAGAGAGCATCCTTTAATCTAAATTTCAAGAAGATTCATTAGAGAAAAAGAAGGATTTAGAATATGAATTCTTTTCTTTTATTTGTTCTTAAGAATATTTGTTATTGAATTTGTTTTTTGTATATAGGAACTAAATTGTTTAGTGCCTAGTTGTGATGAATTCTAAGTTTTAACTACGATTTAGAAAACATAGAAAATTTTTTTAGCTATGTTTTATAAAATGTAACCAAATTTTTAAGCAACGTTTTAACTAAAATTTGTACAATTTTGGAACATATTATCTGTTACACTTTAATCCATATTATTATATATAATATATCTGTTAGAGAAGTGCTCTAAAGACAATCACCTTTAGCACTTTTATACAAACTTTATTTTATTAATAAAGTGAAAGATAATTTTTGTTAATTTGATATTCGCTTATTTATGAATCAATTTCAATCTTAAATCGAATTAATAAAGTCCATGATACAAAACATAGCATGTAAAAATTATGATAAGATCATGATAATGAGATTCCTATAATGTGCAATTATGTTAGTATCTAAGTTATCCCTAATCATAGAATTAATAATACAAGACATTATTTATCCAAATAGACTAGCACATGTTATACTCCTTGATTTGATCAATCAGTGAATCTCTTAAATTATAAGCAAGAGACGTTTAGAGTTAATATTTGGATGCTTACTAAGAGTTGTAAGTACATCGGATGACCCACTATGAGATTATCATATGGATGATCTATCATATGTTAATAATTAATCTCATCGTAACAATGGTGCAAATATCCTTAGACTTTGAGGAATTCAAGGATATCTTGGATATTGATCCTGTGCTTTAACATCATTCCTTGTTGCCTCAAGACGAGGTCACTCATAGAGTAGTGATTGGGTATAACTATTGGTATTCGAAAGTAATTGAGTAGCCAATAAAGGATTCACCACTTCTGATAGATGGAAATGATACCTAAGACTTCTTATTAGGGTCATTACTCAGGAGTCTATTGTTAGAGTAGTTATGTTTCTTCACTCTTTAATGAACATAGAGTAATGAGATCTTAGAACAAGAACCAACATCACTTGGACTAGATGTGACATAGTCAGTCTAGTGGGAGTTGACACATATATCCCATACTTCGAACCAAGAGGGGTATAAAATGGTGAAGGGAAGAATTGCATGGTAATTGTCTATGAAAAGGTTCGTAAGTTGGATAATTAACTATTGAAGAGTTCGTGTGTTAATCCACTTATATTCTAGTAAATTGGCATCATCAAACCCTCTATGATTTGCCCAGATTAAGAGTTAATTCAAGTGACCAAAATAACAGGGAACTTAAGGGTCATGGGTCACATGCGTAAAAGATCAAATGAAAAACAAAGTATACATGGCTATCATTGAAGTAGGCGATGGTCATAGCTTATAGGCCACGATCGTGATTGAAGGCATTATAGATGATGCATAAATGAGTTCTTCACTTATGTACACATGAACTAACAAGTTAAAAATATAGTCAAGTGAGATGATAAGGGGTCCATAAGTGTTCTGGAGTAAGAGAGAAGTGGTCTTGAGTCTTGTTCATGCAATTATTGCATGAATGTAATTGCATACAACATAATCTTATTCTATCTCTCCATTTGAGCATCTACTTGAACTCATTTTGTTTGTGCTCTAACCACACTTACACACTACTTTTTCTTCATCTTTGTGTGTTCTTGAGTGATCAAGGAAGGAATAAAACCCAAATAAGGAGATGATCGAAGAAAGGAGGAGCATTATCAAAGGTACATGTTCTGAAATTTCATGTTCTTATAATTTGTGTATGCATGCATCTAAGATTATGGATTTTTTTGGATGTCGTGGGGTTGGAATTTTGATTCTGACACTTCTGCTGCCTTGTTGTGCATGTGATACATGAATCTATGGCTCCTTAACAATATCGATATATTTTTTGTTATTAATTCATTATACAAAAAATTTGTATAAAAATATTTGATAATTTGAAGCATTGTATATAAAAGTATAATATCAAGAAATATTTTTGTATACAAGATTTTAATTACAACTTTAACAATTCTTATAGACAAAATAATAAATACAAAGACTAGTTTACAAATTATAAATGCTAAGATTATGAAAAAATTACAACATAACTGAAACAACAAGCTAGGTTTGCATATGTCGATGCATTTGCAATAATCCAAAAGCTTAGTTAAAATATACTAAAAATATTGTGATTATTGAAACAATATGTTTTAATAAATCAAACATCATGTAACTTTACCATTCATGACATAATCACTCAACATTGCATCTTCATCAAGTATGTAATTCAAGAAAACCTATTTAATTTAAATTATAATACAAACAAGAATTGAAAAAATATAAAATATATAATTAATACCGTTTTGTTTCATCTTCATTGCTATCATAACCCAGGCCAAGTATTCTTCTAAATAACTTATCATGTTTGGCTAATTTTACTCAAGTATGTTGTAATTCAGCCTTAAACATCTTGTTTTTCTCTTGAAGTTGTTGAATGATTGTTTTCTATAATGAAATTGAAACATTTACCTTAATGCCAAAACCTTTGACATAGCCAGAACTTGTACCAAGTATAGTATTGTAAATGTCTTCTACATTGACCTCATTCTCCTCAGACATTGATTTCTCTAACAACTCTTGCATCTTATTCTAAAATTTAAAAAAAACCAATATTCAATCCAAACATTATTACTTACTACTACATTAATAAATAAACTTAAATATTAAACAAAATTTTATATTTACATAGTTATTTTATGCTTCTTCTGACATCCACCCTTTTCCTTTCTTATAGTGAGTCACTTTGTATACTATGATCCTATCACACTGCTGACCATGTAGTTCTTTGTCACTCTGTTTTATGAAAGAAAATACAAGACATAATAAATAATATAGTGTATATTGATATAATTATAACTTGTAAACAAAGATCTTACATATTCATTTCGGACGACTACAAATGGTTTGCACCTTTAATTGTAAGGTGTTTTCATTTTCTTCTATTTACCTTTGCCTTCTCACAATTTTCCTAAATAAAGAAAAAGAAGATTAGGTGGTAATTAAATCATCTAATAGGAAAATGTGAAGGGAAAGAAAATAAACCTAAATTTTAGGGTCGGCCCAATATTTACACATATTATTCCAATTTTCTTGAGACATTCAATTAATAGCATGTCTCTGTGGCTTCGCATCAGAAGGAAAAGATTTATAATACTGATGCAACTTATAACGACGATCCCTAGTCCTTTGTTTCAATAATGAAGTCACACAGTTTGAAACATTAGGGTTCTTAATATCAACAATATTCAATTTGAACTGTGAATAATAAGTAAGTTGTAATTAATCTTAAACTAATTGAAACAATATTGCATATAGTTAAATATATTGAAAAACTACCATAACTTTATTCAAAGCATTTTCAAGCAAGTTGTCTTCCTTCAAATCTTTAATATGCTTCAAATAAAGTAATTTTGTTCTCGTAATAATCCCTAAATCACTTCATAATTTTGCATATTAGATCTTATCTACAGGATGACCTTATCGAGTATCAATTTATATTGGCAACTTGCTATTCATTGCAACATTCATTCGTTGCAATTCACAACCTCTAGTTTACCTCTACATTTTTTGAATATTAACAATGGAACCTCACAACAAATCAATAATGATAAGGAAACATTAAAACATTAAAATATACGCTTTTGCATAAGTATATTTGTAGGTTTTAAAGATTAATAACCTCAGATCCCTTTACACTAGTTGACTCATTGTTGTTTGAGGCGTAATGAAGTTGTATATGGCTAATTTCATTGGTGGTCGAGGTAGAAAATTGTTGTTGGCTAGGAATTGAATTGATTACACCAATGATTGATTTGTTTGAAGTTGCAGATCTCTCTCGATCTATATTTTACATACCTACCACCTTCTTCCCTTTGTTTCTATCAGTGTCATTATATTAGATATCTATAAAAACATAAATTTTGGTAACATTATAATACATCCAATCATCATTATCAACATATGTTCAATCATTAACATTAATCACATTAACTTAAGTCAACCATCAACAATATGCATTAAAATAGGTTAATCATCAACAATACACATTAACATAAGTCAACCATCAATAATACGCATTAGTTAACCATAAAAATATGCATATATATATGCTAGTCATCAACAATACATATGGACATAAGTCAACCATCAACAATACACATTGACATAAGTCAACCATTAACAATGCTCATTAACATAAGTCAATCATCAACAATACGCATTAAAATAAGTCTATAATCAATAATACACGTTAACATAAGTCAACCGTCAATAATACTCGTTAACAGAAGTCAACTATTAACAATGCATATTAACATAAGTCAACTATCAACAATATGCATTAACATAAATTTTACCAAAATTACATTTGAAACAATATAAAAAAACTTTTATTACCTTTAATCATCATGATTAGGATTTTGAAAATCATCATCATTAATTGAATTATGATTCGACTCTTATTCGGCCAAAAAATCATCATTTTCATATAATTCATCTTCAATATAATCTCCATCTCTTTGTATGATAAGATTAGTTTGTACCTTATTTGCTTCTAGTCTATTGGGATCAACATCTCTGCTATGAATGATGATATATCTGCATCTTCTATTTGTAGGGCCCCATTATTTAACTTTGATTCAATCTCTTGATATACTTCATCACCATCTTCACTTATTGGACCATTTTCCCTTTCAAATAAATTAAAAATATTTCATTGTTGAAACTTTTGAATAAATTTTCAATTGTTGTCCAATATAGTGTTGTTGAGGTAGAATACTTGCTTCACTTGACTTGCAAATAAAAGGTTCATTATCATACCATGTGTTACTAACATTGATGCTAGTGATATTGTCATTCACTTTTATATTCATCCTTTTGTCACCAAGATTAATTCATTGACCTTAAATAGAACAATCTTTTTATCCTTGATGTAATGCAACTATATTATTTCTGAGATGACACTGTAGTTGTCAATAAAATCATCCTTATGTTATCCCTCCACAAAAACCCCATAATTTTATCTTTTAAGTCGATTGTCGCGATCTTTTATAAAAAATCTAACTCCCTTAACAATACAACCTGTATATTTTTTCCCACACATATGAGGCCCATATGCCAAAGCATATAATATTGTTGTTGCCTCTAGCAATTTACATATCTGTATCATCTATAGAAAAAAATATAATTAGAAATCTCACCTACAATTTCTATTTGTTCATAGTATTCCATAAATAACTTACTCGAGTTCTAAACTATGATTGGAAGTTAATCTTATATCTTCCTTTAATATCAACAATCCTTTTGCTTCTAATCTCATCTTTGTGCTCTTTGTTTAAAAAGTAAATAGAGGTCAAAACAGACATTGTGAATGCTATATTTAAATATGAAATAATGAATGAGAAGTAATATACATATTCCATATATAAATCCCTTCCTCATAATTGTTCAAAATATACCAATAGCCAATTTCAAGTTCGTCTTTAGTTAACTCCATATAATATCTTGTTCAAAGTGGCCTTACATTTTGGGAGAAAACTGAAAAGCCACCATCTTAATCAAAATCAAAGTTCATTCTTCTCTATTAAATCTTGTCTCAACATTATTTAAGTACTTAGAACAAAATATCAAGCATTCATTTGATACATAAACCTCTACAATAGAGCCTTTAGGTAGAAACAATCATTATGCATATATTGATTAAGAGAGCTTAAAAACATAAACAAGATATAAAACATTAATAATTGTTACTAATTAATAACTTAAGAAAAATTAGAAGTTAATATAAATTACCTTTCAATGGGGAACATTGATCGAAATTGAACCGTTTCACAAAGTTTTGCCTTGTTTGGCTAGTGGATTTCCAAATGCACCATAACATTAAAGAATGATGGCGAAAAAATTAGTTTACGCTTATATAAAATCAAAGCTATGCCTTTTTCAAATTTTCAAGTTCTTCTAACATATTTTCTTAAACAATCACCCAATTATGCCAAAATTATGGACACATTTTTCAGCAAACACCCACGTATTTTAACAAGAAATAACCATTACAGAAGTACATGACAATTATAGCTTTTTAACCCAAATTTTTTCCCTTATTAGCATTGACACAACGAGCTATATTAGAGGCATGCCTATTAGGAAACTTAACTGATTTAAGAAATTGACAAAAAAGGTTGTGTGACCCATCGTCTTTCTTTTTCAAATGTAAATATTTTCTTATATTTATCTTTTCCAAGTCTAATATGGTCTTAATTGTATCTTTTAATTTGCCATCAATTCCCATCAAAGTACCTAAGATATTCTCACAATTTTTTTTCAATGTACATCTCATCAAAATTATACTTCAATATCAATTCCTTCCAATATGACCTATTGAAAA
This sequence comes from Erythroxylum novogranatense, assembly GCA_029891385.1. Taxonomy (NCBI): domain Eukaryota; kingdom Viridiplantae; phylum Streptophyta; class Magnoliopsida; order Malpighiales; family Erythroxylaceae; genus Erythroxylum; species Erythroxylum novogranatense. The sequence continues at coordinate 116,143 of JAIWQS010000221.1, read as the reverse complement.
ATATGCCTTTTAAATTCCAATTAAGATCAACAAAACTTCACTTTCACTTTCTATTACTTGGGTGTTTGTCAGGTTTAAACTCACCCAAATGTGATAGTTGCTCAACACATCATTATCAAACAAGTACAAATGAGGTTCACTATGTTCTACTTTGCCATTAAACAATTTGCTTCTTCACCACCTATGCCCATGTTCCAAGTACGACGATGTCCCATATAACATATTTTACTTTGTAGTCTCATTGAATGAGTTTGATGGTTACACATAGGACAAGTCATATGCCCTTTAGTACTCCATCCATACAAATTCCCATAAGCTAGAAAATCATTTATAGTCTACAAAATAACCATATACATTGTAATTTTTTCACCTTTATCAACATCATAGGTTTCTAATCCAACCTCCTAGAGATGTTTTAAATCATTACTTAGTGGTTGCATGTATACATCGATATCCTTAACAAGAGCAATAAGTTTTAGAACAAGTAAAGACAATAACAAAAAGGACTCCTTTATAGACTTCCATGGGTTAAATTGTATGACATAAGAATTACTAGCTACATGTCGTAAGAAGTACTCATTTTACCAAATGGATTAAATCCAACGGAGGCAAAACCAAGTCAAACATTATGATAATCCTCTACAAACCATATAAACTTTCCATCAAGTCTTCGATGCCTTTGAGTTAGTTGGATGGTGCATAATGTTATCATCTATGCATTTCTATTTATGTCACCTCATATCTATGGTTGCTTTTATTGAAAAAAAAAGCCTTTGTAGTCATCGTATAATAGGGAAGTATCTTAAGATTTTATGGGGTATCATTTTTTCCTTTTCCATCATCCACTTGCCACCTTGATGTACCATAAATGGGACATTCTTTAAGATCTTTACTTTCCTTCCAAAATATAACACAATCATACTCACGAGCATGTATAGATATATATCCTAATCCAAGATCACTTAACAATTTTTTACTTCATAGTAAGAATTAGGCAATTTATGGCCAATCAGTAACGCATCATTTGTAAACGATCTAGAAGGGGGGGGGTTGAATAGATCTTTAAAGCTTTTCGTAAAGTTCTACAAAAAATCAAAAGTTAATTCACACAAAAACAAATTAAACAAATTTAAATGCAGAGAATAAGGAAGAAGAGCAAACACTATTTTTATAGAGGTTCGGTGCGAAGACCTACATCCTTTACCTAAGCTCTCATTTAGGATTTGGCAAATCACTTTACTGCACACTTTTTAGTTTAGTGTGAACTCTTACAACACCACTTGATTTCCCGCCCAAGCTATCTTTACAACTGATTTATTTTCCTGCACAAATCCTACCTCACAAGTGATTTTTCACTAATCACTCAACTCACAATAATAATGAGATAAAGATGAAAGAATAATGCTCAATACATATTTGAAACAAGCTAAGAGCAATATGGAACAAGTTTTGAACAATAGTGGAATTCTTTAGCTTTTTGGACTTCAGTACATTGATCCCTTGATTTTCCACTATTTATCTGGAGACTAGGAATGAAAGTAGCCGTTGTAAATCCTCTTCTAGCCGTTGCATGATTTCTTATAAATGTTGCTTGATTTCTTCCTTTCCATTTAGGAATGATCCGGACACATCTTATTCAGCTCTACCTGATAGTCGACCAGTCGAGCTGTTATAGTCGACTAGTATCATCGTTTTACACTACAGGCTTCAACTTCGCTCTTCGATCAGTCGACTAGTGCTATAATAGTCGACTAGTGCTCTTATTCAATTGATTTCCAGTCAACTTGTAATACATTAGTCGACTTGTTTCAAGCCCCATCTGATGATCCTTAATTTATTAGTCAACTTGTGAAATGTTGGTCGACTTGTGCTGACTCCAACAGATATATTTATTCGGATCTTCCCAAATCTTCATGTTTACGTCTCTATCATGTTGAAGATTACTTCCTTATTGATTTTACCATTATTTATAATGCTTTCTAGATTTATTTCAATCCAAAATACCTGAAATAATTTATTAACAAATTCTATACATTTTATTATTATCAAAACATAAGTGGGATTTAATTTGTCAACTACCATTGGTTCAGCAATCTCCCCCTTTTTGATAATGACAAAACACTTAGAAATTGTTTAAAAAATGAAAACAAAGAAACATTGATCAAGGTTTTTATGCCTTGTCATTTTGGTTAGAAGTCTCACCCTCAATCATATAAATCATTGAATTTAATAACCTTGTAAAATCAAATTAAAAAAAAATTAAATGGAAATCACATTACATTTTAACAAACTCCCCCTTAATCAAGTGACTAATGAATATCAATTTCCAATTTGAATCCCCTTTTTTTTCATAATCAAAACAATCAATACAACCCAACAAGATGAAGTAGATGAAACACAAATAGTCATCAATATAAAGATAAACACAAATATGAAGAGGAAAAATTATCGCAATTACATTAAATAGAGAAACAAGTCATCGAACACCAATAGTCTCAAATATCAAGCAAATACAAAAAAAAACTTCAAACAATAAAAAGAACACAATATTAGATGTCGGTCTAGGCGAAATGTAATAAACATCAATGTGGAGAAACATCATCATGTAAATCAACAATATATGTATTTCCATGTCTCAAACCAATGAAAGCAACATTTTCATCTTTCTTAACCATACAATGAGATGATTCAAATGTCACATTAAAATTTATATCACATAATTGAGAGACACTTAGCAAATTATGTTTCAAGCCATCAACAACCAATACATTGTCAATGGTAGGAAAAAGTTCCTTACCTACTTTACCAACACCAATGACTTTACCTTTGTTGTTGTCCCCAAATGTGACATATACTTGATTCTTTGGTTTGATTTTTGCAAATAAGTTCTTGTCTCCACTCATATGCCTTGAACATCCACTATCAATGTACCATGTGCTTGGTAGATTTTCATTCCTTGCTTGTACCTACAACTGAAACATTCTTTCTTCTCATTGGTACCCAAGCCACTTTGGGTCCATTTTGGTTAGTCATATAAACCACATTAGGAGGTGTTGTACCTTTTATCACCCAGATTTTCTTCACATTAATACATCTTCTAATACTTTTGCATACAATTTCTAAATGACCATCTTTTAAGCATCTAGCACATTTGGCAACTTTGCCATCTTTAGTAAATTTAGAAATCAAGGAACAATCTCTATCAAAAGGATCATATCCTAAACCGTGTTTAGAAATGGAATATCTTTGCAAAGATAACATCTTTTCAAACTTTTCATTTCCATCAGCAAATGTTCCAACGACATAAGAAAACTCTTTTCTAAGTCTATCAAGTTCACTAGTAAGATTTTCTTTTTCAGCAAGGCATGCAGAATGATCTTTCTCAATGCATTCTAAATCATCAATAGTTTCATGCAAGACACTATTTTTAGCAGCTAGTTCTCTTATTTTCTTTATCAATTTCTTGTTGATTTCAATAGCTTCTTCAAAATCAATTTGTAAAGCATTAAAAGAATCTCTAAGATCTTGATCAATGAATGTTACCTCATCTTCATCATCACTTGTTAAGGAGCTATTTGCCATAAAAGCCAATTTGTTTTCATCATTGCTTTGATATGCTTCCTCATCATCACTCCAAGTGGCTACTAGGCTAGCTTTCTTTTTCCTTTAGTCATACTTGTCATTTTCTAGAAATTTGAAGTGAAGGATGAGCTTTTGCATTCTGTAGCATGATGTCCTCTTTTTCCACATTTCCCACATTCTTCATTGCTCTTCTTTTCTTCATAGCCCTTAGATCTTCTTTCCATTGTGTACTTCTTTCTTTCTCCATTTCTTCCACCACTTAATTCTTTCCTCCTATTTTTGAGTAGTCCTTTGAACTTTCTCAAATTTCTGGCATACATTGCTATTTCTTCTTCTTCTTCTTCTTCATCTATTTCTTCGTCACTTTCATCAAGAGAAGAAGCATTAGCTTTTAAAGCAATTAACTTTTGTAACTTACCTCTTCCTCCTCTTGATTTGAGAATGATCTCATAGTTGATGAGAGATCCCACCAAGGCATTGAATTCCAAATGATTACGATCCTTAGACTCCATAATAGCGATGACTTGAGAGTCCCATTCTTTCAGTAGTGAGCGAAGAATCTTTTTCACCTTCTCGCTATCTGTCATATGCTTTCCAAGGTTGCCTAATCCATTTATGATTTCTGCAAAACGATCAAGCATAGTAAAAATAGACTCACCTTCCTTCATGACAAACATTTCATAGTCATGGAGAAGCATGTTGATCTTTGTCTCTGAACTTGGTTGGTTCCTTCATGAGTGATACGAAGTCTTTCCCACATTTCTTTAGCACTCGTACATGAGTTTAATCGATTTCTTTCCTCAACTGTGAGAGCACAATATATCAATTTCATAGCTTTTGCGTTTATGTATGGTTGCTTCCAATCATTGCCGTCACACTCCAGCTCTATTTTTACCTCACCATTTTCTTTCAATGGAGCTTATGGACCGAAGATGATAATCTTCCAATATTATACTCCTTCGCTTATAATATGGTACTTCATAGGATTTTTCCAAGAAGAGTAGTTAGTACCATTAAACAAAGGAGGACGATTATTAGTGTAACCTTCTTCCACTAAGTTATTGTGTGTCATCCCTGGATACTTCTGCTCTGATACCAATTGCAAACGATCTAGAAGGGGGGGTTGAATAGATCTTTAAAGCTTTTCATAAAGTTCTACAAAAAATCAAAAGTTAATTCACACAAAAAAATTAAACAAATTTAAATGCAGAGAATAAGGAAGAAGAGCAAACACCATTTTTATAGAGGTTCGGTGCTAAGACCTACATCCTCTACCTAAGCTCTCACCTAGGATTTGGCAAACCACTTTACTGCATACTTTTTAGTTTAGTGTGAACTCTTACAACACTACTTGAATTTCGGATCAAGCTACCTTTACAACTGATTTGTTGTTGGGCCCCGTTTCTGAAACCTAACCCTCTTGCGAAAACATGAAACCTTGAGCGTGAATATGACCTCGAAAAGGTTCTTTCATTGAACTCTTATTAGACATTATCAATCCATATACATTACTATCTCCTTTTTTTTATAACGTCCCAAAAATTTGCTCACAATCTGCTCAACGGTGTGCTCGTACAACCAGTCACTATGCTTGAACTCAATTCTCCTGTTTGCGAACAGAAGTTGGAAACCTTCAAATCGAAATTTCAACTTGACTTCTTCATATAAATCCTAGCTCTAAGTATTTTGTTTAATTGGGAGCAAGAATCACCTCAAACGGAGTTATACAACTCAAGATATGCTTAAAAAGCCTAAAAGGGATCATACCCCAAACATGCTCTCCTAACTAACCTCTTACTTACTTTAATTCAACTCTCTCAAATCAATTCCAAATAATGCAAATTTTTTATGGAGATAAAGGTAAATATCTTAGGAATCTCTTGGTTCAAGAATCAACTCAATCGAAGGTCGGATGAGGGAGTTATGCCCAAAGGAATAAACCATGTTTAAACCCTAAATCGATTTGTACCTCTCTTGGCGCGAATGCCATAACATTTTATACAAATGTCCAATTGCTTTTGTTTTTCTCCCATTGGAAAGAAGACATTGAGATCTACAACTCGTATTAGAGGCCTCGAAGCGATATTCGGCCCCTAAACTAGTCAAAATCGTAAAACACTATAGATGACCCGAGCATGTTCGTTAAACGGACACCCATGTCCGTTTAACGGACACACACTGTCCAAAGTGTCCAAAACCATCCGAGAAGGTCCATTAAACGGATTGGGATGTCCGTTTAACGGACACACACGGGGCAAACACTCCAAAACTCCTTCTAAAGCCTCTCCAATGCTTCCAAACTCCATCCTAACACCATATACATTCATAATCACCCCAAATTCAACCCTTCAAGTGGAAAACAACTTCATAATCATCCAAATACTCTTCATACACAAACTTACCCAACTCCAACATGCTATTCTAAACTTAAGCAACAATAGGCAATCTCAAAAATTAAATTATACACATCCATCAATTCAAACCTTGAAAACATAACACAATGTATAAAAGGAACTTTTCAAGTTCTCCATTCATTTCCAAATCATGAGTTTCAACATTGAAAAGAAATATTCAAAATACAAAGGAAATTTCCAAATTTTGCAATCTCATAACTAAACAATTTAACATTCGAACAACTTTCTTTACAAATGAATTACACATCAAAATGCTTAAAACAAATACAAGGGAATGCTATACAAAGGTTCAACTAGCCTAACACAAAGGGTATCTATCTCGAAGTCGTCCAACTTCCTTGCAAGGATCGCTAAATCTTTCTCGTACTGCATCTGAGGAGTGGGGAAAAATGGGTTGAGCTTCACAGCTCAGTGGCTAAACCATTTATAGCCCTTGGCGTTGAGCCACACAGTCACACATATTTATGAACATTCATATAAGCATATTCATCACAATGACAATTCAATTCAACCTTCACAATACGATTCACATTTCATAATTCATACTATCATCACAAATGACACATTTGATGTAATTCATCATTCAAGCATATCAATCAAAAATATCATCATAGTTTGACACATTAAGATGTAGATGCACACATAATTGGCTCGAGGGTTTCGTGAACAAAATGATGAAACCGAAGTTTACATTGTGAACGAAACGAGTCCATTTCGGATCTCGTGGGCCACAAGCATTCAGCCGGGAGAAGGCTTTTACGTCGACGTGCACGTGACTACGAAACGGTTTCTCTCTCGCCCACACAAAGCACATAATCATACCTTATGTTCAATTCAATCATTCTTTCCATTTTTATCACAATGCCATCATACAAGGCATAACGTCATCATGCTCAATTCCATTTGATCATAATCTCAAATTTTTCTTTATACAAAATGCCATGACAAAATCAATGGCATAACAATCATGTCAAAAGTCAAGCATCCATCAATGCATATCATAACATAAGCACAATTCAATTGTTTCATCAAAATGGTATACCTTATAATGAAATATCAACATAACAATAATTCCATCAAGTCATATAGCACACAATTCACACATCATGCATTTTGCTTATCTCACACAATAACTATAAATAATTTACCCACCTTATACTTGCAAATTCCAAAATCAATAGTGTTGGACCCCGAACTTTTGATGGAAATTAGAAATATTAAAATGAATTCAATGAGTGTTTTCGGATATGAATTGTGTTATAGATGTTATTGTGCTTAAAGGAGATTGATGAGAAATGAAGTGATTGATTTTGATGACTTTGAAATTTGAGTAGAGTTGTATGAGTTATGAAAGTCAAAATGAACTAGTTGATTGAAATGGAGGTTGAAATCAAGAAATAGAAAGTGAAAGTGTAAAATTTTGAAGAAATTAAGAAAGTTGACTTTTGAAGATAGAAAGTTTGACTTGAGAGTTGAATTTTTGATTTAGGCACATTTTGAGAAAATGATCTGAATGAAAATTGTAGCTTATGTTGAGAGCTTTTCATAGCCATAAAGTATACTATTTTTTGATATCGGGATTGAAAGTTATGATCTTTGAAAGTTAAGTGTATTTTGCTTTGGTATTGGAAAATGCTCTAAGTGTAGGATTATATATGTTGTGTTTGGAGGCGATTTCTGGACTGTTGTGGTTTGAATTGGATCAAATGACATTCTTAAATGTTATAGAGGACCTCCATGGTTTCCCTGTTGGACCCCAAACCTTGAGTGGAAATTAGAAATATGAAAATGAAATAAAATGAGTGTTTTTGTATATGAATTGTGTTATAGATGATTATGATATTAGAATGTGATATTAATGGATGATGAGCTGAGAAACTTTAAGCATGACCCATGATTAGATATGTAAGATATTATGGAAAAGTAAGAAATTATGAATGACAAGATGCTATTGAATTGAGGTTGAGTTTTGGATGAATTCCAAATGATAGTTGATTTGTTAAAAATGATGTGAAATTAAGAAGAAGTGTAGTTAGAATAAATGTTAAGTTATGCATAAGAATGAAAATGAGTATGCTGATTCAAGGGAAATTAAGGAATGATTTAAATAGAATTAGACAAAGTTGTCTTCTTTGAAGTTGTAGTTCGTTCTTTTATCTTTCCAACGAGACTAAGTATGCAAGTTTTCGAGATCGGAGTTGAGAGTTATGCTAGTTACAAGTTAGGATGTCGTGGTAATTGAAATTCCCGAACTTTTAGAGTTTGTGACGTGATCTCGGGCTCGAAAAGGTTGATTTTAGGTAAGATATGAGTAAAGGGGAAGTTAGGTTTGGTTTAGGACCCTTTTGAGGAGTCTTGAAGGATGAAAAATTTGTGTCATCCGAAGTTTACACGGTCTGCCCGTGTGAATTTACACGGGCCGTGTAAATCCAGGCGCAGGAGACAGTTTTCACCCGAAGGTTACACGGGCTGACCGTGTGATTTCACACGGCCAGTGTAATTTGACCCCCATAACGTTCGAATTTCAAATTTTAGTCTTCATGAAAGTTGTAGACCTAGATGTATAATTTCTAACCGTCCAAGAACGAAGTAATTCAGACATCTATAGTGAAAGTTATGTCATTTGCGCCAAAAGATGTTCAAATCGATTTAGGGTTTGAGCATGTTGTATTGTTTTGATCATAACTCACTCATCCGACCTCGGATTGAGCCGATTCTTGAAGCATTGAATTCCTAACACATGTTTCCTTCTCTCCATGAAAGTTTGTATCAATTGGAGTTGAATTGAAAGAGTTTGATTGAATCATATGAAAGTCGGAATGATTTGTCTCATTCTGAGCTTGCTATTTTTCCTTCCTCATCCGACTTGTGTCCAATCATTTGCTTATATCTTTTCCGTCCGACATCCGAATGACTTAGTTCTCAAAGCGTTGGATTCCTAAGACACTTAATTTTATATTAATGGAAAATTATGAATTTTAGGGATTTTATTGAGCAATATTATTTGAATCAAAGTAAGTTGGACTATTTTCTGAATATAGTTCAGTATTTTGAGTATAAATTTTGCTCTGGAAATCGAAATGATGTGATTCTTGTTTTGGATTAAACTAGAGAAATAGAGCTACAATTGTTATGAAGAATTCGAGTTTCAATTTGGTCCTTAAGAAGGTCCATTTTTGGATGGAAATTATATGCTGGAAAGTGATTTAGCATAAGACATACCCAAAATGTTTTGAGCATAACTTTTGGTGTAGTGCTCAAAATTGGATGATTCTTGAGGCATTATGAAATTAGGACAATGAGGAACAATTATCTAGAAGGAAGTTTTGACTAATTCCTTCAATTGGATGGTGATAAACTTGTCCTAAAGTAAGCATACATGGAACTAAAGTGTAAGGGCATATTGGGAACATCACTTAAGGAGTTAAGAACTTAGGCTTAAGGGGAAGGGCAAATGGGTCTTTTTACCACCATTTAAGTGACTTGGCTTATAAAGAAGAGGGGAGTGTCGTTTTTGGGAAGGAGGCTTACGAAAATTCTAGAAGAAGAGAGAAGAAATAAGAAGAAGGAAGAGAGAAGTGGGAGAAATCGTGGAGAAGAAGGAGAAGGAGGAAGAAGAGATAGGGTTTCCAATTTTTTTGGAGGTTCCAAGCTAGATTTTCGTGGGTTTCAAGAAAAAGGGAAGGAAGAAGGTGAAAGTTTACTTCCAAGCAAGAAGAAATTCGAAAATGGTAGAAAATAAGGTAAGAGAAATTTGTGAGTTGTGAGATTTTCTTGAGTATATGGTTGATTTGGCATGAGAAGGTTATGGGTTTGTGGTTTTTGAAGTTAGTTTTGATGTTTATGTGTTGGGTTATATTTAATTGTGGATGAAATTACTTAGAAATTATGCCAAATTATATGAGTAAGGATTTTTGGAAGATTATGATGTAGAGAGGTTAGAAATCTTATGGGCTTGTAAATTATGAAACTAATTTTGAGAAGTATGATGTTTATGATATTGGACTTGGTGGATTATGGCTTAGGTAATTGTAAATTGGAAGATCAAGGGAACCTAAAGATCAAGTTGAAGCATGGACAAGCTTATGGCATGGATGTAAGGTGGGTAATATGTTTGTTTTTCAAATTTTAAGTTATTTGCAAGTTTTGAAGAATCAAGAAAGTAAGCATGTTTCTAAGCTATTGGGTTGTAATTGATTTTGAAAATATGATGAATTGTTAAGTTCATTATTCTCAAATGATTTAAGAAATTCCTATAATTGTTTTGGACAATTTTATAAATGATTTAAATTGCTCATTCAATGGTTTTAAAGGATTGAATTAAGTGATTTTGGAAAGATTGTGAATGATTAAGTTCATGGTTTCAAATGGATTATTTTTGAATAAGTTTTCATGAATGGTTTGAATTGTTTATTCCATGGATTCCAAATGATTTTATAAAGTGAAAATCCTTGTTTGAGTTCATTGTATTTAAATTGATTGCAAATTCAATATGTGAACTTGTGGGACATGAAGTTTAACTGATTTTGCAACAATCTAAAGTATGCATTCTTTGTTGGGAATGATTGAGAATTTTAAGTGAATTATGATTTGCAAATTGTGTGAATTATGAAGTGATGCTAGAAATGCATGTATATATGTCATGCTCATGAAACCAAGCTTTTCAAAATGGGTCGATGGGCCACATGATTTCAAGCTCATGAATTACATGTTATGTGGGTTGGGTATAGTCCATCAAGAAATTGTCACGCGCACATTGACCAAGTCAAGGCTTCTCCCACTGCCATAGTGGCATGGAGCTCCTTTGGGACTCCTCAGTATCTGACTACACAAGGCCATTTTATGGAATTGTGTAGTTAAATCATGAATTATGAACTTGCCAAACCATTTTGATGTGTCATATGATATGATGTTGTATGAAATGTGATGCATTCATATCTTTGGAATTGTTCATGTTTTGTGAAAAGAAGAATTTGAGTTTTACGAGAATTAAGAAAGTGAGGTTTTTAACTATGAAATTCTTTATAAGATGACAAAGTTTTGAGAAATGACTTTTGTTTATTTTTCAATCCATAAGCATATTATCCACGAGCTTTGTAGCTCACCCCTCCTTTCATCCCCATCTCCAGGTGTTCGAGCAGGAGATTGGATGAAAGCATGTCAAGATTTTATGTTCATTTTGTATAACATGTGATTTGTATAAAGTAGAGGTTGTATAAGTCTTGAAGTTTGGCTTGATTTGCCATTAATGTATTACAAGCATTTTATTTCAAGGTGTATGATGATTTATGATTTTTGTGGACGATTATGAAATTGTATTGATTTGATTTTATGAATGTGATTTTGGATATGTATGGATATGGGTGAATGTATATGATGAACATGAATGATGAAGTTATGTATGGATTTGATTATGCGTTGTATATAGAATCGAGAAATAAATATGAATGTGTTTTGGATGCGGATGAATTGGATTGTTTGAGCTGGTTTTATAGAAATGTATTGAAGCCAATTGCTGGTTTTGGGATTGTTAAATTGCAGCCGTCATGCTGCCGGATTTTTATGTATGATAGTTTATGGATCAAGCGAATGGATTAGTGAAATTGTGTATGAATATATGGATTTTATTGATATGAGTATGAGATGGTTATGATAAGAAATATGAATAGGATGATTAAGAAGAATCAAGAAAATTGAGATTAGTATGAGTTTAAGGCTAAGTCCAAGTATGATAGATGAAATACATTGTATAAGAAAGAAAGAAAGGAAAATTTTTTTTTACCCATTCGGATGGGTTAGGGTATCCAACGCGACGCTTCTTTAAGATAATTAATCCCGGATGTCGAACACTTGTCATGCTATTCGTTTTGACTTCATATGTATGTTTCGATTCCAAGTTTGAATCCGATCCGTTTCTTTTTCACATGTTTGTCAAAAGTTGAATACATTTTGTATTTCGCTTCACTTTTGTTTCCGCAATTACGTTCGATTTGAATCGCTTGTTTCATATTTGTATTCGACCCTATTTGTTTCGCATTTGTCTCACTTTCATTCGATTTGAATTCGATTTCAAGAATGATCATGATCAGTTTAAGCAGTATTATCGTATTAAGTGTTTAAGCAGTTGGGTCTCGAAAACGGAATCCAACATTCCCAATGATGTATAATGTCCTATTTTTGGATGTGGAAGTTGGGAGATGTGAGTTATTGAAGTTGAGTGCAGATGCTGTAAATTTTGAATTGATGTGTTCATAGGGAAGTTTTGTGTATGCTGTGATCGAATGCAAATTCAGAACTGATGTATTAGGAATGGGATCAAGTAGCCTTCTTGAGAGATTTAGAGCTTGTTTTTATATTTCCATTGATATAAAGCACGAAAATATTGGACAAGGGAGTAGAAAGTTATGATTGTTAGAAGTTCTGATGCTGTTTAGGGTGAAGCCGATCGACCAGTCACATTGTGTGGAGTTTTTGACCCATATAGAGGTCGATATAATTTTTAAGGTCTTCATGAAAGTTGTAAAGGGTTCTTTTAACTTTCTATAGATACAGATTTTGTCGAATTTGGAGTTCTGAGTCAGAAGTTATGATGTTTGCAAGTTGAGGTGCTGTGTAAAGTTTTGAAGAGATTATCGATCGGTCATATTCGAGCGCATTTTTGACCCCTTTTAAGACTGAGATTGCTTTTGAGTCCTTCTTGAAAATTGTAGATCTTTTTTTTATCTTTCCAACGGTACTTAGTTTGTAAGATTCGGAGTTCAAAAGTTATGAGTATCAGAAATTTGAAGGCCAGATTGGGTGCTGATTTCCTAGCCGAGCTCTGATTTCCTGGCCGACCTCTCCTTTCCTGGCCGAGCTCTCTTTTCCTAGCCGAGCTCTGATTTCCTGGCCGAGCTCTCCTTTCCTGGCCGAGCTCTCTTTTCCTGGCCGAGCTCTGATTTCCTAGCCGAGCTCTGATTTCCTGGCCGAGCTCCCTTTTCCTGGCCGAGCTCTGATTTCTTGGCCGAGCTCTGATTTCTTGGCCGAGCTCTCCATTCCTGGCCGAGCTCTCTTTTCCTGGCCGAGCTCTGATTTCCTAGCCGAGCTCTGATTTCCTGGCCGAGCTCTCCTTTCCTGGCCGAGCTCTCTTTTCCTGGTTGAGTTCTGATTTCCTAGCCTAGCTCTGATTTTCTGGCCGAGATCTGATTTTCTGGCCGAGCCTGATTTTCTGGCCGAGCTCTGACCTCAACCTCTATTTCAATCAACTAGTTCATTTTGACTTTCATAACTCATACAACTCTACTCAAATTTCAAAGTCATCAAGAAATAGAAAGTGAAAGTGTAAAATTTTGAAGAAATTAAGAAAGTTGACTTTTGAAGATAGAAAGTTTGACTTGAGAGTTGAATTTTTGATTTAGGCACATTTTGAGAAAATGATCTTAATGAAAATTGTAGCTTATGTTGAGAGCTTTTCGTAGCCATAAAGTATGCTATTTTTCGATATCAGGATTGAAAGTTATGATCTTTGAAAGTTAAGTGTATTTTACTTTGGTCTTGGAAATGCTCTAAGTGTAGGATTATATAAGTTGTGTTTTGAGGCAATTTTTGGACTGTTGTGGTTTGAATTGGATCAAATGACATTCTTAAATGTTATAGAGCACCTCCATAGTTTTCCAATGATGTATAATGTGCTATTTTTGGATGTGGAAGTTGGGAGATGTGAGTTATTGAAGTTGAGTGCAGATGCTGCAAATTTTGAATTGATGTGTTCATAGGGAAGTTTTGTGTATGCTGTGATCGAATGCAAATTCGGAACTGATGTATTTGGAATGGGATCAAGTAGCCTTCTTGAGAGTTTTAGAGCTTGTTTTTATCTTTCCATTGATATAAAGCAAGAAAATATTGGACAAGGGAGTGGAAAGTAATGATTGTTAGAAATTCTGATGCTGTTTAGGGTGAAGCCGATCGACCAGTTACATTGTGTGGAGTTTTTGACCCATATAGAGGTCGATATAATTTTTAAGGTCTGCATGAAAGTTGTAGAGGGTTCCTTTACCTTTCTATAGACACAGAGTTTGTTGAATTTGGAGTTCTGAGTCAAAAGTTATAATGTTTGCAAGTTGAGGTGCTGTGTAAAGTTTTGAGGAGATTATCGATCGGTCACCTTCAAGCACATTTTTGACCCCTTTCAGGACCGAGCTTGCTTTTGAGTCCTTCTTGAAAACTGTAGATCCTTTTTATCTTTCGAACAGTACTGAGCTTGTAAGATTCGGAGCTCAGAGTCAAAAGTTATGAGTGTTAGAAATTTGAAGGTCAGATTGGGTGCTGATTTCCTAGCCGAGCTCTGATTTTCTGGCCGAGCTCTACTTTCCTGGCCGAGCCCTCTTTTCCTAGCCGAGCTCTGATTTCCTGGCCGAGCTCTCTTTTCCTAGCCGAGCTCTCTTTTCCTGGTCGAGCTCTGATTTCCTAGCCGAGCTCTGATTTCCTGGCCGAGCTCTCTTTTCCTGGCCGAGCTCTGATTTCCTAGCCGAGCTCTGATTTCCTGGCCGAGCTCTCCATTCCTGGCCGAGCTCTCTTTTCCTGGCCGAGCTCTGATTTCCTGGCCGAGCTCTGATTTCCTGGCCGAGCTCTCCTTTCCTGGCCGAGCTCTCTTTTCCTGGCCGAGATCTGATTTCCTAGCCGAGCTCTGATTTCCTATCCGAGCTCTGATTTTCTGGCCGAGCTTTGATTTTCTGGCCGAGCTCTGATTTTCTGGCCGAGCTCTGACCTCCCTTCACTCTTTTGAGCATAAGTTCTTCGTCCGACATCCGATCGACCCGATTTTTGAAGCATTGGATTCCTAAGACATTTTTATATCTTTCCATACTAGAGTTATCGATTTTAGCATTAAATTGAAAAAGATCGACCTAATCTAAGTGAGTTGACCTGTGGAAAAGGTCCTAACATCATTCAGTATTTTTAGAGATATCTTGACCGGTAGAGCTCCGATTGAGTTGATTCTTGTTGATAATTAAAATAGAGACATGGGGCTACAAATGTTATGAAGGAGCCGAACTATAATTTAGCCTCTAAGACTTTCAATTTCGGGTCGGAAGTTAGGTGTAGTGTTCAGTCTCGTGTCTAAAAAATAGACTTCAGTATTTTTGAGATATTTTGAGATATAGAGCTCCTATCGACCTGATTCTTGAAGCGATGGATTAATAAGACATAGAGGGACATTTCTATAGAAGAAAGTTTTGTCAAATGACTTCAGCTACCTGATCAAAATAAGGAGACAATATGTCAGTTTTTAGGAAGGACATTGTTGGAAGATCACCTAAGTGGTTATGTTATAAGACTTACATATAAGGGCAAATTGGACATTATGCACTCATTAATGGCAAGATGGTAAATAAGAAGAGTGAGCTTTAGTATATATAAGGAGAATGCACGACACTTAGACAGAAAAATAGCAAGAGAAGAAAAGAATAGAAGAGAGGAGAATGAGAGGAGCTTCCGGAGAGAAGAAGAAAGAAAATGAGAGAGAGCTAAGGTTCGGTTTTATCCAAGTTCCTTGAGGGGTTTTTGATGCTTTTCAAGGAGAAAGGTGAAGAAGAAGATGAAAGTTTCTTATAGAGTCCAGAAATCCGAAAATGGTGGTGAGAGAAGGTAAGATTCGAAATTTTGAGATTTGTGAATTTTGATGAGTTCTTGGTTTAGAAACCTTGGAAGTGAAATGGGTATGTGACTTATGAAGTCAATTTTGATGTTTATGCTTTAGGTTATGTTTAATTTTGGCTGGAAATTAATTAGGGTTTATGCCTAATTTTGTAATTGGGGGTTTTTAGAAATTATTAGTTTAGAATTATGGGAAATATTATGGATTGGTGAAATATGATATCAATTTTGAAGATGTTGTGATTTATGATATTGAATTTGGGTGAATTGGTTTAGGTCAATTTTGGAATTTGGGGATTTTAGAAATTGTTGCTTTAGATAGCTTGGAAAAATGATGAGTATGGGTTTCCTATAGTTAATTTTGAGGATTATGCTAATTATGATGTTAAATTTGGATGATTATGGTTTAGGGAAATTTCAATTGGAAGAAAGAAAGAAACATGGGTCAAATTGAAGCATTGGACAAGTTTCAAGCAGAAAATCGAGGTGGGTACCTGTTTATAATAGATTTATAAGCCACTACTGCTTTCCTTAAACAAAGAGATTTTCTGATTTCAATTGCATCATAAATGTTGCATCATTGTATGAATGATTTGAAAAATCATTATTGATTCGATACATGAACTTGTGATGAATTGGAAAAGACATTGTGTTATGCATTGAAAGATTTCATGACATTCTGTATATTCGGAAAAGAGAATTCGATAATTGATTTGAGCATGATATGTGCTTTTGTTTGGGCAAGAGAGAACCTGTTTTGTTAGTCACGTGTACGTTGACATATAGATAGCCTTCTCCTGGCTGCCCGCTTGGGGCCACGAGATCCTGAGAAATCGGACTCGTCGTGTTTACGGTAAAACTTCAGTTTTCCGTCGTGTTTATGGAACTCTCGAGCCAATTGTGTGCATTGCATATGTGATTTGTCATTGCATATGTGAATTGTCAAGTTGATGCATTCATGCTTTGTAACCTATGGGTTTATGGCTAAAAGCCTAAATACGTTTTGCAAATTGCGATTTTGAATACAGCAAGAAAAGAAATTTTTGAAAATGTGCTTTACTGATTTTAAAGAAATGCTTTCTAAGACCAGAAAAGAAAAGTGTTTTTAAAGGTTTTTCTTATTTATTTGTTATAAACTATTACCCACGAGCTATAAGCTCACCCCCTTCATTCCCATCCACAGGTGATGAGAAGAAGATCGGTTGAAAGAAATTGAAGGTTTTTGTTTGTTTGTTTGTGTACATATTCGGATTTTAATACTGATGTTGTATTATGGAATATTTTGTAAGCACGCATCTCATGATGTAAATGAGTAATGGATTTTGTATGGAATTGGGTATATGATTGTGATAGTTGGTCTGAATTATATAAAGTGCTAATTGCTTGAGAATTGATGGTATTTAATTTGGAATGTGTGCGATTTTATTGGAAATGAAAAGTGAGAGTTTAAATCGATAAGATATGATTGTATATGAACAAGCAAATAAATTGAATTTAAGTGCGATTTCAATTGGATATTGAAGTCATTTGTAAGATATGGAATGAAAATGAATGAAAGAAGGAAAGAGAAAAAAAGTACACAGATTTGGTGTAACATCTTGTTACTGTCAGCAAGGGCATTATGATAATATTGGGTCAGACTGATAGGTTTCGTTGCATTCACTAGTCGAGCATGTTACTGGCCTCTAATTATAGAGGAACATGTTTATTGCATATACACTTATTCATAGGTACATGCATTCATGGTTTTCCGGCATTTTAATTGTGAGTATGAATTGATTGGATTGTGAACTAGAAACTGACTGGATTATGATTGATTGAGAAATTAGGAGTAAGTGGGCTCGAATGACTGATTTAGAATAGTCTAAGAGTGATTGGCTATTGATAGTGGCTTGTAGGAAATTTTACGGGATTCGGAGAAAATGCGGACCAGAAATTTTGAGTGATGAATCGATCGATCAGATATCTTGAAAGAATTGTCCAATGGCAATGGAAAAATTAGAGTTATACTGTTAGGAAATTAAAAATTTTGAGCCATTGAAATTTAAAGACTGAAATTTGAACTGATTTGGAGACCTATGTCTATAAATAGCTTAGGTTTGAAATTGGGGATTTTATCCTAAGACAAAATCGTTTCTTCTCTTCCTCCTCCCACGATGATCTTCGATTCCTCCCATCGGTGAGGATTCTACGATCTTTCCTTATGGCTTCTTCTTATTGTGCAAGGCTAACTTGTTTATTGTGATTGATGAAGGTTGAGAAGGTTTGAGAGTGGTTAATCGGTGATTGGAGAAAGTTTTAGGGTTTACGAAGATTTGAGGGATTTGTGGTTTGGATCTTCGATTGGTAAGTATTTATGGCTTTAATGTTGTTATTAATGGTTATTTGTTACATTTATGGCATTTAATGTGTTAGATGGGGTAGTTGAATGTGTTTTATGATGGTTTTAAGTGTATTAATGGCGGAAATCGATCGGAGAAGACGATCGGGTCTTCGATGCGTCATGACAGCCTAGATGGCGTGAGGGCTTCGTCATGACGAGTAATTAATTTATTCTTCGCAACGAGTTCGGTTGGACGTCGCGACGAGCGTGGATTTGTGCGTTGTGACGAGTGGTCGCCACGTCGCGACGAACGTGCTTTCCACGTCGCGGCGAAGGGATGTAGGTCGCGACGAGGGATGGAAATTCTAAATGGATGAGTGTTAGTTTATTGGGCATAATTTATGGTATAGACCTCCGATTGCGGTGATTCTTGATTCGTTACGGACTAGGGAAAGAGGTCTTCAATTGAGGATAATTTTGAGGATTGGAAATTAATTTAAATGGTATTGATTCATAGGGAATAAGGTCAATTATGGTTCATAATGTGACCTAAGTATTGAATTGAGACAATTGGAATTTTAATTGGGATTTTCAATAGAGGTTTTGACCCAATGGATAGGGAATTGCTATAGAGAGTATGAATTAAGGAAATTGAACTGAATTTTTAGGAATGGATCAATTATTGTAGATCAATTGAGCGAAGAGTTAGAATGGGGCATAAGAGTTCAAAATTTGGGTTTTAGCGCCGGAAATCGTGAACATGCATTGTACATAATTCCATTGAGACATATGCATCACTGAATTGTTTAATTGAGCATCTAGTAATGGGACTGTATTTTACTGTTATAGAGGCGCCGTTGGATCGTCATTCTACGGACATTGCTGGGACTTCCAGGCAGTAGCTCGGAAGTTACAGGTGAGTAACCTAGTTGGTTTCTCAAATTCCTGATTGCTTAAATGCTCTGTATGACTACATGCAAAGGTGAACTACATGATTACTGAAATGTATAGGAGCTAATTTTATGCTTTTACTATATTGGATTGGACTACTGTATGACACTGGGAATTGCAATACTGGGCTTTTATAGCCGTACACTGTAAATTACTGAACATCGCATTACATGCATAAATGCATGATTAGATAATGAACGTTGTGAACCAAGTCGCAATTTTTACTGAAATGAGCCTCGAGCTCTAATATCAGATCGACCGGGCCTCGAGCAGGGGAGAAAATCTGACGCGTCCCCACTGAATATCGACTTGATGGCGCTTGGGCACAACATCGAATAATCGGAAAAGAGTCACATATGCATTGCAATTTCATGATTAACTGATTTGTGACAATGACTGATTACGTGATGGCATGATTTACTGTAAATTGTGATATGATACTGCAAATTGTTACATGATAAATTGTTACATGCTATAGTCTTTTCCTGCCGTGCGAGCGTGCTGGCAAGAGAAGCGATGACACACAGGTAGGTCAGCTGGGTTGGACTTTTGCGGATGACTTAGTATAGACGCTTGTATCAGTTTCCTTTTTGGGTTTTGTTTAGGGGACTGATAGACTTGTCTATTCTGATTTTTGATGATTGTATCAAAAGTATTTTGGATTTTAAAATTTACTGATTTATGATATAATATGGTTTTAATTATTACGATGCCATGTGGACTATTAGCGGGATTTTCTGGTAGTGCACCTTTATCGTGGGATACGTGTCGGAGCGACCTTGAGCGTCGATGTGTACCTACGGTGGGGCGCTACATTAAGGTATCGAGCATGGTTTGACATCTTTTGGCATAGAGTATTTTAGGTGGAATCATTTGTAAGAATAGCGAATCGATCAAAATTTCTTATCTGCTTTTTAGTCATCCGTCCTTGGAGATCGAGTTGAGCTACCAGCTGACCTGGAATCGGTAGGAGCTAGTAGGGAGTCCCCGATGCCTCTTTAAGAGGAGTTGCCTCCTCGAGTTCCTGTGAGACGGGAACGGAGATACGATCGATCGGCTGCGTGGCGAGGGCGGTTGACTTCTGGCGACCGACTCTCGCGGAGGTCGAGGATGGCTAGAGAGGACTGAGAGAGTCCTCGACCAGATGGATTGAGACCCTGAGGAGAGATTTGATTATGCCGTCTCTTTACTACAGGGTCCTGCATATCAGTGGTGGAAGACTATCCCGGGCAGTACCACCAGGCCCTGTACACTGACATAGGATGATTTTCTGAGGGCCTTCAAGGACAATTACATACCCAAGGTCTATCTGGAAATAAAGTTGCAGGAGTTCTTAGAGCTGAGACAGGGATAGTTGACCGTGGCCGACTATGAGGTGCGGTTCAACGAGTTGATGGTCTATGCTTCTACATTGGTTGCTACTGAGGCTGACAGGTGTCGGCGTTTTGAGGGCGGACTTAATCTGGAGATCTGTACCCGATTGGCTAGGTCTGATATGGGCAATTTTATTGGTGAGGGCTTCGCAGTGAGGATAGAGCATTCTTGAGGAGAGTCTAGTTGAGGCCGGTCGGGGACCGAGCATAAGAGGTCTAATAACAATCGGAGACGGTCTTTGGAAGAGGGCACGATGGCGTCGATCGGTCGTGCAGAGAGGCGATTTGTACTGGTGGTAGTGGTGGTGGCGGTGCGAGTTTGAGCGATCTGTTCCTTTATCTGAGTATTGTGACAAGAGGCATAGTGGAGAGTGTCGATGGCTGTCCGAGCTGTTTGAGGTGTGGCTCGATGGACCACTGTAAGGAACCGCCCAGAGACTTTGGGAGCCCAGCCTACTATGACCGGAAGATCGGCGACAATACCACGGTGCGATGAGCCGTGGTGGTGGATCGAGATGGAGAGGCCGAGGCCAAGCGAGAGGTCCGTGAGTGAGGTCGAGGGACCCAAAGCGTATCTGACGATCTCGGGCCGGGTCTATGCCATGACTCGGCGGAGGCCTAGGATTCCCGGATGTTGTTGCGGGTATGCTTCTGATTTCTGGTTTTGAAGCATATGCATTGTTGGATCCTAGATCCACCCATTCTTTCATTGCATCACATTTAGCATATAGACTGCATAGGGATAGGCAGAGGTTACAGTATGGGTTAGAGGTGAGTACACCTCTAGGTAGTACGAATGTATTGGGAGAGGTCTGTATAGGGTGTCCGGTTCAGATCGACCGAGCAGTTCTGAGTGCTGAACTGATCATTTTGCCTCTGAGGGAGATTGACGTGAGATTAAGGATGGACTGGTTGACTGCACATAGGGCTATTATGGACTATTATACCAAGGAGGTTGTGTTGGAATCTCCTGGTCAGCCCAGATCTGTGTTTCGAGGAGTTAGTCAGGCAGTGCCAGTGAGGATGATTTCCTTTTTGAGTGCCACGAGGTTGATGCGAGGAGGTTGTGAGGCCTATCGGCTCACGTAGTGGATTCCCGAGTCGAGACGAGATTGCGAGATGTTCCGTGGTCGTCGGGAATTTCGAGATGTGTTTCCCAAGGAGTTCTCGGGATTGCCGCGAGCGGGAGATGAGGTTTGAGATTGATCTCGATCCGGCATCGCTCTATATCGATACCTCCGTATAGGATGGCACCGTGGGCCGAGAGAGCTTAAGGCTCGATTCACGAGAGCTCTTGGATAAGGGTTCATTAGATCAAGTGTTTCGCCATGGGAGCTCGGTCTTATTTGTGAAAAAAGGGCGGACGCCGAGGCGTGTATTGATTATAGGTAGTTGAATCGAGTGACGATGAAGAATAAGTATCCACTGCCTAGGATTGACGATTTACTTGATCGATTCTGAGAAGCTCGGTGTTCACTAAATTGGATCCGAGATCGAGTTATTACCGATTGAGGATTACAGAGGCCGATGTGCCTAAAAGTGCTTTCGAGGGTGTGCGGGCATTTCGAGTTCCTAGTGATGCCGTTTGGGTTGACTAATGCCCCGGCAGCCTTCATGGCTTTGATGAATAGAGTTTTTCAGCCCTATCTGGATCGGTTTATGATTGTATTTATTGATGACATACTGGTTTATTCGAGGAGTAGACAGGAGCACGCTGAGCATCTGAGGATTGTTCTGCAGGTCATGAGAGAGAGACAACAGTTCGCCAAATTCACTAAGTGTGAATTCTGGCTTGATGAGATTGTATTCCTGGGGCACGTGGTGTCTGGTGAGGGTATCCAGGTGGATCCTCATAAGATAGAGGCAGTTATGAGTTGGGAGATTCCGAGGAGTGTGCGAGTTGCGAAGTTTCTAGGATTAGCCGGATATTCTTTGGAGGTTCGTTGAGGGTTTCGTTGATCTCCGCCTTTGACGAAGCTATTGAGGAAGAATGTGCGTTCGGATGGTGCGAGGAGTGCGGAAGAGCTTTGAGGAGCTGAAACATCGGTTGACGCATCGCACGGTGTTAGGCATTCCATCTGGGGCCTGGAGGCTTTGTAGTGTCTGATGATGCCTCGCATCGAGGATTAGGATGTGTATTGATGCGGCATGGGAGAGTTATAGCGTATGCCTCGAGACGATTGAGGTCTCACGAGGTGAATTATCTAGTGCATGACTTGGAGTTGGCGCAGATTGTATTTGCTTTGAAGATCCGGAGACATTATCGTAGATGGGAGACGTCTAGATCTTCACCGATCATAAGAGTTCACAGATTGCTTAGTCGAGAGAGCTCAATCTGAGACAGGAGATGGATAGAGCTCTTGAAGGACTATGACCGCATCGATTGAGTATCATCCGAGGAAGGCCAATGTGGTGGCGATGCGAATCGAGTAGGAGATCGTATGGTAGGCAACTTCGAGTTCGAGTTTCGAGGTTACAGTGCGATTGATTGAGAGCTCTTAATGTAGATGGATTTGGGGCGAGGATGGAGCTCGATTGCTACTCGAGGTGAGGCCGATGTTGTATGATAGGATCCGGAGAGTTCAGGATCAAGACCCAGTGTTAGTGAGACTGATGGAGAGAGTCCAGGCCGGTATTGATTCGGAGTTTGAGTTGAGAGATGGGACTTTATGGATGGGACAGAGACTGTGTGTGCGGATGTTGATGATTTGAGACGGAGATCCTAGAGGAGGCACATGTAGCTGCCTTTATGCTATGCATCCCGGTACAACCAAGATGTTTAATTCACTGAGACAACATTTCTGGTGGCCTGGTATGAAGAGGCAAGTGGCAGAGTATGTTTCAGTGTCCGATTTGTCGGCGAGTTAAGGCGAGCATCGAGCTCCAGTGGGAAGTTGCATTCGTTGCCCATTTCTGAGTGGAAATGGGGCGAATTACCATGGATTTTGTGATGGGGTTGCCTAGGACACCGAGGCAAGATGATGCTATCTGGGTCATAGTGGACCGATTGATTAAATCGGCTCACTTCTTGCCGATGAGGAGAGTAATACTCTCGATCGTTGGCCCAAGTATGTAGCGAAGATTATGCGGTTGCATGGGGTTCCATTGTCGATAATCTCGGACGGGGATCCTGAGTTCACTTCAAGTTACGGAAGAGCCTCTGATCGCTATAGATGCGAGATTGAACTTCAGTACAACGTTTCATCCTCAGACAGATGGACAGAGTGAGAGAACGATTAAGACTGTTGAGGACATGCTTCGGGCTTGTGTATTGGAGTTCAGAGGATCATGGGATTAGTATTTGGCACTGATCGAGTTTGCATATAATAACCAGTATCAGAGTAGCATTGGGATGGCACCGTATGAGGCCTTGTATGGGCTACCGTGTTGATCGCCATTATACTGGGATGAAGAGGGTATGAGATCGATTGAGGGTCCCGAGCTGATTCAGGATACAGTAGATAAGGTACAGTTGATCCGGAGTTGCATCAAGACGGCTCAGGAAAGACAGAAGAGCTATGTGGATCAGCATCGGCGAGAGATGGAGTACAGTGTAGGTGACAAAGTGTTTCTCCGGGTGTCTCCTTGGAAAGAAGTACTGAGGTTTGGCCGTAAGGGCAAGTTGAGCCCTCGGTATATTGGTCCGTATGAGATCCTTGAGAGGATAAGACCGTTGGCTTACAGATTGGCATTACCGAGTGAGATGTCCCAGATGCATGACGTGTTTTATGTCAGTATGCTCCGACGATACCGTTCAGACCCGACGCATGTGATTCCGGCTCAGGAGATTGAGTTAGCCAGTGATCTGAGTTATGTTGAGGAGCCGGTACAGATTATAGGATCACGGGTCAAGCAGCTGAGGAACAGGGTGATTCCATTGGTGAAAGTCCTTTAGAAGAACCACTCTTCTGAGGAAACTACATGGGAGACTGAGGAGCTTATGAGGAGTCAGTATCCTCATTTATTCGATCGGACAGGTATTAAATTTCGAGGACGAAATTTTTATTAGGAGGGGTGAATTGTAATATCCCGTTACTGTCAGTAAGGGCATTATGATAATATTGGGTCAGACTGATAGGTTTCGTTGCATTCACTGATCGAGCATGTTACTGGCCTCTAATTATAGAGGAACATGTTTATTGCATATGCACTTATTCATAGGTACATGCATTCATGGTTTTCCGGCATTTTAATTGTGAGTATGAATTGATTGGATTGTGAACTAGAAACTGACTAGATTATGATTGATTAAGAAATTAGGTGTAAGTGGGCTCGAATGACTGATTTAGAATAGTCTAAGAGTGATTGGCTATTGATAGTGGCTTGTAGGAAATTTTCGGGGATTAGGAGAAAATGCGGACGAAAATTTTTGAGTGATGTAATCGATTGATCAGATAAGATCTTGAAATAATTGTCCAATGGCAATGGAAAAATTAGAGTTATACTGTTAGGAAATTAAAAATGTTGAGCCATTGAAATTTAGAGACTGAAATTTGAACTGATTTGGAGACCTATGTCTATAAATAGCTTAGGTTTGAAATTGGGGATTTTATCCTAAGGCAAAATCGTTTCTTCTCTTCCTCCTCCCACGGTGATCTTCGATTCCTCCCATCGGTGAGGATTCTTCGATCTTTCCTTATGGCTTCTTCTTATTGTGCAAGGCTAACTTGTTTATTGTGATTGATGAAGGTTGAGAAGGTTTGAGAGTGGTTAATCGGTGATTGGAGAAAGTTTTAGGGTTTACGGAGATTTGAGGGATTTGTGGTTTGGATCTTCGATTGGTAAGTATTTATGGCTTTAATGTTGTTATTAATGGTTAGTTGTTACATTTATGGCATTTAATGTGTTAGATGGGGTAGTTGAATGTGTTTTATGATGGTTTTAAGTGTATTAATGGCGGAAATCGATCGGAGAAGACGATCGGGTCTTTGCACGTCGCGACGAGTAATTAATTTATTCATCGCAACGAGCTCGGTTGGACATTGCGACGAGCGTGGATTTGTGCGTTGCGACGAGTGGTCGCCACGTCGCGACGAACGAGTTTTCCACGTCGCGGAGAAGGGATGTAGGTCGCGACGAGGGATGGAAATTCTGAATGGATGAGTGTTAGTTTATTGGGGATAATTTATGGTATAGACTTCCGATTGAGGTGATTCTTGATTCGTTACGGACTAGGGAAAGAGGTCTTCAATTGAGGATAATTTTGAGGATTGGAAATTAATTTAAATGGTATTGATTCATAGGGAATAAGGTCAATTATGGTTCATAATGTGACCTAAGTATTGAATTGAGACAATTGGAATTTTAATTGGGATTTTCAATAGAGGTTTTGACCCAATGGATAGGGAATTGCTATAGAGAGTATGAATTGAGAAAATTGAACTGAATTTTTAGGAATGAATCAATTATTGTAGATTAATTGAGTGAAGAGTTAGAATGGGGCATAAGAGTTCAAAATTTGGGTTTTAGCGCCGGAAATCGTGAACATGCATTGTACATAATTCCATTGAGACATACGCATCACTGAATTGTTTAATTGAGCATCTAGTAATGGGACTGTATTTTACTGTTATAGAGGTACCGTTGGATCGTCATTCCACGGACATTCTTTGGGACTTCTAGCGTGAGTTCGGAGATTCTGTGAGTAACCTAGTTGGTTTCTCAAATTCCTGATTGCTTAAATGCTCTATATGACTACATGCAAAGGTGAACTACATGATTACTGAAATGTATAGGAGCTAATTTTATGCTTTTACTGTATTGGATTGGACTACTGTATGACACTGGAGAATTGCAATCTTGGGCTTTTATAGCCGTACACGTAAATTACTGAACATCGCATTACATGCATAAATGCATGATCAGATAATGAACGTTGTGACCCAAGTTACGATTTTTACTGAAATGAGCCTCGAGCTCTAATCTCAGATCTTGATCGGACCTCGAGCCCAGGGAGAAATCCTGACGCGTCCCCAGCGAATCGTCTTGGTGAGTGCTTGGGCACAACACTGAATAACTGGAAAAGAGTCACATATGCATTGCAATTTCATGATTAACTGATTTGTGACAATGAGTGCTTGGACACCCATGTCCGTTTAACGGACACACACTATCCAAAGTTTCCCAAACCATCCGAGAAGGACACACACGGGGAAAACACTCCAAAACTCCTTCTAAAGCCTCTCCAATGCTTCCAAACTCCATCCTAACCCCATATACATTCATAATCACCCCAAATTCAACCCTTCAAGTGGAAAACAACTTCATAATCATCCAAATACTCTTCATACACAAACTTCCCCAACTCCAACATGCTATTCTAAACTTAAGCAACAAAAGGCAATCTCAACAATTAAATTATACACATCCATCAATTCAAACCTTGAAAACATAACATAATGTACAAAAGGAACTTTTCAAGTTCTCCATTCATTTCCAAATCTTGAGTTTCAACATTGAAAAGAAATATTCAAAATACAAAGGAAATTCCCAAATTTTGCAATCTCATAACTAAACAATGTAACATTCGAACAACTTTCTTTACAAACGAATTACAAATCAAAATGCTTAAAACAAATACAAGGGAATGCTATACAAAGGTTCAACTAGCCTAATACAAAGGCTATCTATCTCGAAGTCGTCCAACTTCCTTGCAAGGATCGCTAAATCTTTCTCGCCTTTTGAGGAGTGGTGAAAAATGGGTTGAGCTTTACAAATTCGATGGCTAAACCATTTATAGCCCTTGGCGTTGAGTCACACAGTCACACATATTTATGAACATTCATATAAGCATATTCATCGCAATGACAATTCAATTCAACCTTCACAATACGATTCACATTTCATAATTCATACTATCATCACAAATGACAAATTTTATGTAATTCATCATTCAAGCATATCACTCAAAAATATCATCATAGTTTGA
This sequence comes from Erythroxylum novogranatense, assembly GCA_029891385.1. Classification (NCBI taxonomy): domain Eukaryota; kingdom Viridiplantae; phylum Streptophyta; class Magnoliopsida; order Malpighiales; family Erythroxylaceae; genus Erythroxylum; species Erythroxylum novogranatense. The sequence continues at coordinate 88,936 of JAIWQS010000221.1, read as the reverse complement.
CATATTAAGATGCAGATGCACACATAATTGGCTCGAGGGTTCCGTGAACAAAACGATGAAACCGAAGTTTGCATCATGAACGAAACGAGTCCATTTCAGATCTCGTGGGCCACAAGTGGGCAGCCGGGAGAAGGCTTTTACGTCGACGTGCACGTGACTACGAAATGGTTCCTCTCTCGCCCACACAAAGCACATAATCACACGTTATGTTCAATTCAATCATTCTTTCCATTTTTATCACAATGCCATCATACAAGGCATAGCATCATCATGCTCAATTTCATTTGATCATAATCTCAAATTTTTCTTTATACAAAATGCCATGACAAAATCAATGGCATAACAATCATGTCAAAAGTCAAGCATCCATCAATGCATAACATAACATAAGCACAATTCAATTGTTTCATCAAAATGGTATACCTTATAATGAAATATCAACATAACAATAATTTCATCAAGTCATATAGCACACAATTTACACAACATGCATTTTGCTCATCTCACACAACAATTATAAATAATTTACCCACCTTATACTTGCAAATTCCAAAATCAATAGCCTCCTTCTTCTTGCCCTTGAATAGACTCTTGATTTCCTAAACACAACAACACAATTCCTTGAATTTCAATTTATTTGAAAAATCTCCAATTTTCCATAATCACCATAAACCCTAACCAAATTCTAATCTAACCCATCCATAATCAATCTAGGTTAGAAACTCCAAACCTAGCTTAGAAACCCAAAAGCCCTATGGCTTTCATCATCTTCTTCTTCCTCCAACCACTTTCTCTCTCTAGTATTTTCTCCACTACAAAACTACAACCTATTTCTTCAATAAACAAGATGGAAAGATGAAAAACTAACCTTGAAACCCTTGATTTCTTGTTCTTTTCCACGAAAATCTCCCTTTTTCCCTAGCTTTCCACGATTTCTTCTCCTTCTTCTCTTCTTTCCAGACATCTCTCTCTTTTCCCTCTCTTCTTTGTTCTTTCTCCTCTCAATCTCGTGGGTCTCTTCTTTAAAAAGCCAACTCACATGTCTTTTGATCCTAATTCCCTTACTAATATGCCTTGTAACCTTAGAAGCTTAAGTGGCTTGACCACTTTGCCCCTCATGTCATCTTTCCACCTTAATTTAATTAATTCATTCCATATGATCTTAGTCAAATTAACATGCTAATTAACTCCCATTAACATGCTAATTAATCACATTAACATGCTAATTAATCACATTAACATTCTAATTAATTCCTCAAAGTCATCAAATATGACAAAGTCTCAAAATATCATAAAATCATGCTTAACTTAGAACAATTTTCTAATCATCAAATTGAAGGAATTTGCTAGAACTTCCTTCTAGAGAAATGTTCCTTAATGTCTTATCTTTCTAATGAAACCAAAATCATTTAATTTTGAGCACTACCTTAAGAGTTATGGTCCAAACATCTTGGACTGTCATTTTGCTAACACATTTTCCAGCTCACTTTGATTAAATCAATTCTCTTTACATTCCCTTTCAATCTCATAAATTCTCCTCTTATTTACACATAGCTAATTGCCAAAAGTTCCTTGTTTAATATTCCTAGCTTACAGAAAGATTCGGGGTCCAACATTTATTTTCTGGCATAAATCCTACCTCACAAGTAATTTTTCACTAATCACTCAACTCACAATAATAATGGGATAAAGAGGAAAGAATAATTCTCAATACAGATTTGAAACAAGCTAAGAGCAATATGGAACAAGTTTTGAACAATAGTGGAATTCTTTAGCTTTTTGGACTTCAGTACATTGATCCCTTGATTTTCCACTATTTATCTGGAGACTAGGAATGAAAGTGGCCATTGTAAATCCTCTTCTAGCTGTTGCATGATTTCTTATAAACGTTGCTTGATTTCTTCCTTTCCATTTAGGAATGATTCGGACACATCTTATTCGGCTCTACCTGATAGTCAACTAGTCGAGCTGTTATAGTCGACTAGTATCATCGTTTTACACTGCAGGCTTCAACTTCGCTCTTCGATCAGTCGACTAGTGCCATGATAGTCGACTAGTTCTCTTATTCAATTGATTTACAATCGAATTGTAATACATTAGTAGACTTGTTTCAAGCCCCATCTGATGATCCTTAATTTATTAGTCGACTTGTGAAATGTTGGTCTACTTGTGTTGACTCCAACGGATATATTTATTAGGATCTTCCCAAATCTTCATGTTTAAGTCTCTATCATGTTGAAGATTACTTCCTTCTTGATTTTACCATGATTTATAATGCTTTCTAGATTTATTTCAATCCAAAACACCTGAAATAATTTCTTAACAAATTCTATACATTTTATTATTATCAAAACATAAGCGGGATTTAATTTGTCAACCACCATTGGTCCAACATCATTTAACAACTCAATCAAAATTTCAAAATATTTGTTACTCCACCTATTATATACCTTCAAGTGCAATAACTTGACAATAAAAGATAACTATGAGATATTCGAGCACCCTGAATATAATTCTTCTTGTGCAACTTTTAATAAATTCTTAAAATATCTTTTATACCAAATGTATTAGGTGAATCAGTATCATTCATAATCTCCATCAAAATCCTCTAACATCTCTCTAATCCCATCATCACCATCGTCATTAATATTACTATGCTCTACATCATTATTATTACAACCATCATCACCTATATCAACACTTCAAACATTACTTGGTTCAGAACATTCACCATGATAAATGTTGGGACCCGATCCGGGAACCGGATCCCAACCGAAAAAGCAGAACAAAAAATGGAGACAAAAGCAAAATCAAAATGAAGCGAAGGCGAAAATACAAAGTAACCGAATGAAACAAAAAGATGACAAAGCGGAGGAAATCGAATGATAAAACGAAAGAAGCGAAAGCGGATACATGAATCGAAAATGAAATCGAATAAACGGTTACAATCAAAGGCGAAATTCGAATCAAATCAGAAACGTAAGACGAAGCGGATCAAGTTGACCTGAAGCAAATTCCGGCATCTGTAACAAATATGATAGACAACTTATCGCATTGGAAACACTAAGACATTCCAAATCTGATATAATTTTTTTTCTTTTTTTCTTTTTCTTTCTTTCTTTTTCTCATTTCTTACATCTTACACACTTTAATCATCTTTCATACAAATCATAAATCTCATCCGAAACCATCTAATTCTTATTTTTATTTATTTTCAATTTATTTTCTAACAAAATTTTAGCAGCATAACGGCTGCCTTTCATAAAACCCAAAACCTGTGAGGGTTCAAAATACACTTCTATAGTCTCACAAATAGCCAGTATCATCGGACACCCCTCCGTTCACGGCTTTGCATGAAACCGCTATCTTGAGAATGTGCGATATGTTCTGTTAAGACCGACCCAAACCATTTGATGTGTTATGTGTTTTGTTTTGTTTATGTTTGCGATGTATTCATGTTTTCAAAATTGTGCATGATTTGTGAGAACAATTGTGATTTTTGAGAAATGAGTTTTGAAATCTTGAGAATTTTGGAAAATGATTAAGAATGTTTTTGAGTGTTTTGAAAGGCTTGAGAACTAAGTTTTGAAAAGTTTACTGCTGTGAAATGCTTATAAATGACAAATGTTTTAATAAATAATTTTTGCTTATTTTTGAATAAAAATATGTTATCCACGGAGCGAAAGCTCACCCCCTTTCATCCCCATCCCCATCTCCAAGTTTTTGATCAGGAGATCAGATGGAAGACGATTAAGATGTCAGTTCGATTTTTGTATGCTTTTGTTTTATGTGTAAAGTTTGAGTTTAGTATTGAAGTTGTATATGGCTTAGAAAGCCATTAAATTTAGAAGTGTATTCATTTCGGAATGTAAATAAATGCTGAAATTGAGTATGGATTTGAGTTTGTGTATGATTATGAAATCGGAATATGTAAATAAATTATGGAATTGTACATTGTATTGCGGTGAATATGAATGGATTTGTATATAAATAGTGAATGTGTATTAAATATGTTTTGATCGTGTTCGGATTGAGTTATGAATTATGGATGTATGAGTTTGTTTAGGAATGGGATTTGATTTTGATCATGGATTATAAATTGTATATGAAATATGATGGTATTAAATTATGATTGGGATTGATGGATGGAGAATTATGAAGTGGTTTAGGTATAGTTTTGCGTTTGCTGGTGTTTCGGATTCCGGATGGGAGGTCCGATTATTTTGAGTTGTGTTTGGACATTATAGAAGCATGTAAAATCTTTTGCAAATTTTTGGGTTGTATAAAATACAGTCGTTATGCTGCCCGATTTTCGATAAAATCGGGTTATGACAAAGTAAGAATTAGAATAGGTTTTGTTATAAATGAGATAAGAATTTGGTTTATGGATGAAATTTTGGGGCATGTATGTATGTATAAGATGATTTGAGATTCGCATGAGGATGAATTTCCGAATAGGGAAATTATACTGTTTTGATTGTATAAGGTTGATAAAGATGAAAAAAAAATTATACCGGTTTCGGATTTATACCGGTTTTGAGTAGTCTATACCGATATTTTTTTCCCGGATTTGCTTTAGTCTTAGGGTTCCAACGCTGCGAGGATTTTCAAGAATTTTCATTACCGGATGTCGGACTTTGTTCGCTTCGATTTTGATTTCGATTTCGATTCTTCCGTTTTCGGTTCGGCCCACTTCCGGGTTTGACCTTCGCATTTTGTCTTCCGTTTTTCGGTTGGGGTTTCGATTCTAAGATCGGGTCCCAACAGAGATGGTATCAGAGCCCAGTAATAGGATCTTACTTAGGCTATATGTTTGTTAAGATTGAATTTGTGAGAGATTGTTTGATTAAGGTAAGAAGTTATGATTGATATAAGAAAGTGTTAATGGAAATTTGGAGAAGAACTTCATGATAAAATTGGATAAATGGGCTTTGGATATACATGTGTTAGTTGAAATCAGAAATACTTAAAAGATAGGAATTAATGATGTGAACGTATGTCATGCAATATTGGAAGAATTAAATTGATCATTTGGTCAAAGTGACCAGAATTATGGTTGATTTTAGGAATGTATTAATGACATTGGGATTAGACATTTTGATGAATTGGGATGAATTGATTTGACTATACTTTTGAGAGATCAAAATTGTGAAAGATGAGATTACTTGAGTTTGGATATCTATATATGTGAGATGTAAGAATGAATATGTCAAGGAATATTAAGTTGTAGATATAGTGCTGTGATATGATAGAGAATGTATTTGGTGACTTCAAAAACATTAGTTAAGAGAATGTGCATTTGGTGATTTTTCTTAAGTTAGAATTTCGAGGACGAAATTCTTTTAAGAGGGGGAGAAATGTTGGACCCCAAAATTTTCTTGGAAAATAGAAAATTTAAAATGAATGACATAGGTGCTTTTGAGTATGTATGTGTTGTGGGTGGTTTAGAGTTAAATGAAACTGATGTGTAAAGAAGTAGATTTTGGTTTTGTTGACTTGGAAATTTGTGAATAAATTTGTGTGTGTTGGGTTACCATGACAAGTACAGTGATTAATTTGATGTAAATGGAGTGAAAAATCAAGAAATAAAGAGATAAAGTGTGAAAAGTTGTTAAATTAAAAAAGTTTGACTTTTTGGAGTAAGAAAGTTGGCTTTTTGATTTAGGCATAATTTGAGAAAATGATCTACATGAAACTTGTAGTGTCTGTTAAAAGCTTTCTGTCGCCATAAAGTATGCAATTTTTTGATATCGGGAGTGGAAGATATGATTTTCCGAAGATAAGGTTGTTTTGCTTTGTTTTTGAAAATGCTATTAAGTATAGATTTGTGTGTTCTATGCTTCAAGGCCACCCGTCGTGAGGATTTAAGCTGAATTGGAGTAAATGGCCTTAATGAAAATTGTATCTTGTCTTTTAATCTTTCTAACGCCATAAAGTTTGCAATTTTTCAATATCGGGGTTAGGAGTTATGATCAACTGAAATTTGGAAGTTGTTTAGGAAGAGTTGATTAGGGCAGTACTTTGACTAGATTTTTGACCCCTTTAGAGATGGAGTTGATTTTTGAGTTCTTCATGGAAGTTGTAGAGCTTCCTTTTATATTTCCATCGACACCAAATTTTTCAAATTGGGAGTTCGGAATCAAGAGTTATGATTTTTGAAAAATTCAATTACATTTATGTTTTTGAAGTACTGTAATTTTGCTTTTACTCCGACCCTTGTTCGATCTTTTCTTTATAAATTTTCCGTTCGACATCCGATTGATTCGATTTTTGAAGCATTGGATTCTTAAGATATTAGGCTACATTTTCATGGGAAATTGTGATTATTATGAGATTAAATGGAAAGAGATTAATTGAACCATAGTGAGAGGATTTGGTTAAAGGTTATGAGTTAGATAATTTTCTGAACATGGTTCAGTAATTTGGAGATATCTTGATCTGTATAGCTCCGATTGAGTTGATTCTTAAGGAAAAATAAAATTGAAACATGGGGCTACAAATAAAGGGATTCGAGTTCAATTTAGCCCCTAAGGTGTTCAATTTCTGGAGTGAAATTTAAAGTAATGTTCAATCCCTGTTTTGTAAAGGTCCTAAAGTATTTTAGCCATAACTCCTTCGTTTCTAATCCGAATTGAGAGGTTTTGGTGGCGTTGGAAACTTAAGACATAGAGGAACATTTATCTAGAAGGAAGTGTTACCAAATTATTTCGTTTTCCCACTTAAAAGTAGGAAGCAAGATGACTGTTTTTAAAATGAAATGTGCAGGGGCAGATTTGGAACATCACGTAAAGGGGTAAGAATGTAGGCTTTGATGGAGGGACTTATTGGTCTTTTTGCCATCATTTAATGACATTGCAAGGGATTGAAGGGTGCTGTCGTTTTTGTAAAAGGGGAAGCACGACACTTGCACAAAACAAAAGAAAGAAACGATGAAGAAGAGAGAAGAGAAGGTGAGAAGCATTCGGTGGAGATGGCAATGGAGAAGAAGAAGACAGCTGCATATGGGTTCGATTTTTTTGGGGTTTCCAAGAGGATTTAGATGCTTTTCAAAGGGGAAGGAAGCAAGAAGAAGATGGCTTCCTTTGGAGCTTGATAAATTCAAAAATGGAGGAGAAAAAGGTAAGAGAGATAAAGTTTTGATTTTGAATTTTTTTGATGAAGTCTTGGTTTAGATAGCTTGATATTGTTATGGATTTGAGATTTATAGGGTTGTTTTTAGTGATTATGCTATGATTGATGGTTAATTTTGAATTTTATGAATTAGGGTTATGCCCAATTTTGTAAATTGGGAATTTTCGAAATTGTTGAATTAGATAGCTTGGAAATATGATCAATTGGTGAATTCTTAAGTGAATTTTAAGGATTATGATTTTTATGATGTTGAATTTGGGTTATTTGTGGTTTAGGAAAATTTAATTTGGAAGAGAGAAGGAAGGATTGGAGAAATTAATGATTAGGACAAGATTCAAGCATGGATTCGAGGTGGGTATCATATTTATATTTTGATTTATAAAATATATATGAGTTTTAGAAAAAAAGAAAGCAAAAATTAGATTTTGATAAATTATTGTTTATATAAATGCTTGAAAAGTATGATTAATGTTCTAAATTATGATTTCCGAATGATGAAATTATTATTCTAAAATGATTGTGAGAAAGTGAGAAAATTCGAAGTTCATTATTTATGAATGTTTTGATAAAAATTGAAAGTTGTTGCATTCTTTGATTTCGAAGGTTTTGATTAAGTGGAAAGTATTGTTAAATTCATTATGTTTGAATGTTTTAATCCTTCCTATGATTGTTGCATTCTTGAATGATTAAAAATGTGTGATGTGAATTGATGTGATTTGTGAAATTGTGATTGTTACCGTGTCTAGTAAGACACCACATGAAAAATTGAATTTTTCGAAATGTGCCTTCGGGCAATATGATTTTATAAGTATGAATATGTGTATTATGTGGGTTTGGTTAGGTCCCCTCCGTAAGAGTCAGTGCACTAGTCTCCCTTTGATAGCCTTCTCCCGGCTGCCCGCTAGTGATATAGGAGCTCCGATTTCGGACTCCCCTCCGTTCACGGCTGCACAGAACCGCTATGCGGGAATATGCAGTACGTTCTGTTAGGAACGACCCAAACCATTTGATGTGTCATGTGTTTTGTTTTGTTTATGTTTGTGATGCATTCATGTTTTCGAAATTGTGCATAATTTGTGAGAACAATTGTGATTTTTGAGAAATGAGTTTTGAAATCGTGAGAATTTTGGAAAATGATTAAGAATGTTTTTGAGTGTTTTGAAAGGCTTGAAAACTAAGTTTTGAAAAGTTCTTCTGTGAAATGCTTATAAATGACAAATGTTTTAAGAAATGATTTTGCTTATTTTGAATAAAATATGTTATCCACGGATGAAAGCTCACCCCTCTTTCATCCCCATCTCGGGTTTTCGATCGAGAGATCGGATGGAAGACGATCAAGATGTCGATTCGATTTTGTATGCTTTTGTTTTATGTGTAAAGTTTGAGTTTAGTATTGAAGTTGTATATGGCTTAGAAAGCCATTAAAGTTAAGTGTATTCATTTGAATGTAAATAAATGCTGAAATTGAGTATGGATTTGAGTTTGAGTATGATTATGAAATCGAATATGTAAATAAATTATGGAATTGTACATTATATTGCAGTGAATATGAATGGATTTGTATATAAATAGTGAATGTGTATTAAATATTTTTTGATCGTGTTCAGATTGAGTTATGAATTATGGATGTATGAGTTTGTTTAGGAAAGAGATTTGATTTTGATCATGGATTATAAATTGTGTATGAAATATGATGGTATTAAATTATGATTGGGATTGATGGATGGAGAATTATGAAGTGGTTTAGGTATAGATTTGCGTTTGCTAGTGTTTCGGATTCCAGACGGGAGGTCCGATGATTCTGAGTTGTGTTTGGACATTATAGAAGTATGTAAAATCTTTTGCAGATTTTTGGGATGTATAAAATACAGTCATTATGCTGCCCGATTTTCGATAAAATCAGGTTATGGCAAAGTAAGAATTAGAATAGGTTTTGTTATAAATGAGATAAGAATTTGGTTTATGGATGAAATTTTGGGGCATATATGTATGTATAAGATGATTTGAGATTCGCATGAGGATGAATTTTCGAATAGGGAAATTATACTGTTTTGATTGTATAAGGTTGATAAGGATGAAAAAAAAATTTATACCGATTTCGGATTTATACCGGTTTTGAGTAATCTATACCGATTTTTTTTCAGATTTGCTTTAGTCTAAGGGTTCCAACGCGACGAGGATTTTCAAGAATTTTCATTACCGGATGTCGGACTTTGTTTGCTTTGATTTCGATTTTGATTCTTCCGTTTTCGATTCGGCCCACTTCCGGGTTCGACCTTCGCATTTTGTCTTCCGTTTTTCGGTTGGGATTTCGGTTCTGAGATCGGGTCCCAACAATAAATCCATAGAGTATAGAATTTATCTATGCCTTGGATTAGGAAGTGATCATATACCATATCTTGACTTTGAATGTTGAAATTGAAGTAATCTATGTATAGATAACAAATTTCACATTTCTAAAACCATTAGATAATTTACAAATTTCATGAAACCATTCACTTCTTCTAAGTATTGAGTGGATCATTTTTGATGTGACATCTAAATTTTGTCCATATAGCTATATAATTAAAAGTAAATTATTGACTTACTAAATGCAAACTAAGTTGTAAATATCATAATGAAAAATCAATTAAATTTGACATACTAAGTTTGGATTCTACTAGACAATGAAATTGAGCATGCTTAGAATAGGAAGCACGAACTCATCTCAAAAGCTATAGGCACAAGTAATGGGTTTTAAACGTACCTCCTAATTTTGAAGCAAGAACTGTAAGGTTTGATTCAATATGCGCTTTCACTGTTATGAGCTTCATCACCTTTTGTTCAACTACATTTGTAAATAAAGTGTTGATATCATCATTCTTAACAAGCATATAAGAGAAATCTTAAGAAAAATCAATTAAATACATAATTGTTACAAGGTCATGTAATTAATGCCATCATTAATTAAAATATATAAAAGAAACTTAAAAGAAATGTAATTAACAATATATTTAAAAATTTCAATATAGTTAAAAATGGAAATTAATATTAAATATTAGCAATAAATTAAAAGAGAGTTATTTAAGCCTTTTAGCAACAATTCTCCCCAAAGGTACCATATTTGGCAATGCATTCATAATTTAGTTGCAATTGCAATATAGTTAAAAATGGAAATGTATTAAGAATAAATGAAAGAGAGGTATTTAAGTCTTTGGAGCGAATCTTGAAATCGTCAACAAAGCCTACTTTAGGGGACGATTTTAGTGAAGCGTCACCAAATCGTCAAAAGTTTCACATTTGGTGGCGCTTTCCTAGACAATTTTAAATTCTTCACTAAAATTTTTTATATATAGTACACTCTATATTATAGAAATTAGATATAATATAGAAATTCTACATAATAATATAAATTTTATATAATAAATAGAGTAATATGATTAAATACAATAATATGATAACTAATATTTGAGAAAATTATCCATTATCTATATTCATATGTCATTATATTAATTACCATATATTATTATATGAATTACAATATATTTAAAATAATTGCAAAATAGTTAAAATGAAAATTAATATTAAAATTAAAATAAATTAAAAGAGACTTATTTAAGGTTGTGGTGGCGAATTCTAAAATCATTGCCAAAGGTGAAGCTCACTTTTAGCTACAATTTTTCAAACATAGCGAAAAAGTAGTGAAAAGGTTACTTTGTTGTAGCGTGCAAAATTCATCACCTAGGTACTTTTGATAGTTTTTTTTTTTTTTTTGGTCAAACTTTTGATAGTTAGATAATAAAAATATTAGTACTTACAATCATCTTGAGATCAACATGTACTTGGTATTGCTAACTACCACTACATCGTGCACTTGTGGTTAAAACTTATAAATCTTTATAGGTAAAATAATTCAATCAAGTTTGTTGCAATAGTTTTTCCAAGCATTCATCATGTACTAATAATTAAAGAAATATTAGACCTCTTTAAATTTTAAGTTTTAAGCGATCAAGTAAATGTAAATACTTTTAGGGTTGAAAAATAATAAAAAGGCTTTAAGAAAAATAAGGTAAAGGCTAATAATGTGATTATAATCAACGAAAGGCTAAGTCTCAAAATTGGTTACTCTAAGGGATAAAATATGGTGGGATAATTATTAAGAAAATAGGCTAAAAAATATTGAATTTAAATGCCTTTATCGTTTTAATGCTTCTATTTTAAAAATATGATCTCAATATGAATAATAAAAGCAAGTTCTAGGCATGAAAGAATAAAAAGCTAATGATGTATTTGTTTTAGGCTCAAAATTTCACAAAAGTGATAATTTGTATAAATAATATGCAATTTGCATTCAATTTGATTATTTTAATGATTATTAAAATATAACTTATAAAAGCAAGTCTTCTAATTATTTGAATATTACCAAACTTTAAGTTTGAAATTGAAATTGTAAAAGTTCTGAACCTAAATTAATGAATATGGAAAGTTCATATTAGTGTCCCAAAACAAATCCTAAATTCAATTAGGAATTGAAATTAATATATTAGCCCTAAAATCAAAGTGGATTTGATGATTCGATAACGAAATCTAAAAGGTTCAAATAAATTTTTTATGAAACCTTAAATTGATATTTGATTATTCTTAAACTCTAAAAAGTTTAGATTTTATGATTGAAGACTGTAAAACCTCTGTAATGAGATCACAAGTCCTCATAGCTTGCTTACAAATTCAAGGATTTCAAGAGACACAATAAGCTCTAAACCAATTTTCTAGATGATGTATTAGTGGTTGAGAACCACAAAATATCAAATTATATTGTTGAGTTGTCTTGGATATTGCCGAAGGTTTGGTTATATTACATAGACTAAATAAGCCAATGGTGCTGATTCAATAAAGAAGCGTCATGCTGGTGCTTGTTTGTACTACTACTGGAAACTGGTGGCATTTAATGGTCGTTGTTGTGAGTTGTTTTGGATTGGTATGAGTAGTTACCACTAGTCAGAGAAGAAGTGTAGCTAGCAACTGTGGCTCTCTATAGAGGAGACACAACTGTGGCTGAGCTTGAGATGTGAGGGAGCGCCTAATTGAACATTGCTCTTGTGTCATGGTGAGATGCAAACATGGCTGCTCCTTAATGTTGCGATTGTTAGAAGACAAACTCGTTGTATAACTCTTCTACGTTCTTCTAGACATGACAAATGAGTTGTATTACTTAGGCTTATCACTTTGTTAACTATCAAAGTCCATTAATTATAGTTGTTAGTTTGTGTAGCTATTGATAGCTATCAAAGTTAGTGAGTAAACTGAATTTCATGCCTAAAAACGGATCTTTGTATTTGTAATGCATGTATAAGGGAAAAGTAGCAAAAAAACAAAGAAATATAGAGTAGAAGCTCATATAGTAGCAACTAGAGTGTAACATTGTTTTATTATCAATATATTGTTATTTATCTACTTTATTTTTGAACAAGTGGTATCAAAACTAGGTTCATGACTATGTTTCAAGGACATGAAAATGGCCAATATGATTTAGCCCCAAATTCCAAAATTGATAAAGACAAATTATGGAAACTAGAATATCTAAAAAAAGGTACTACTCGGATCACAAGATTTATGGGATATTGTTAAAGAGGGTTACACTTAGCTTGAAGATGTGACAATCGAAGCATCTTTATCAAACATGTAAAGGCATCACTTAATGAATTACACAAGAAGGACAAGAAGGCCTTGTTTTTCATCTTTCAAGGAGTTGACAAATCAACAATTGAAAAAATATCAGAGGCAAAAACATCAAAGGATGCATAGGAAACTCTATAAAAGTCTCTTCGAGGAGTAAAAAAAGCTACAAAGGTACGATTGCAATCTCTTAGAGTTGAATTCGAAATATTAGAAATGTAGGGTTTCGAAAAGATTAATGACTATGTTAATAAAAATAGTGGAGAATGAGATAAAAAGAAATGGAGAAGCTCTTGATGATGTCAGGATGATGGAAAAACTCTTATGTTTACTAACAAGGAAATTTGATTATGTCGTCCGTGCCATTGAAGAATCAAAACATTTGTCACAAATCTCTATTGGTCAGCTTATGGGCTCTCTTCAAGCTTATGTGCAGATGATGATCTAAAATGAAAATATTGATGATTTGGAATAGGCTTTGCAAAGTAAGTTATCTATTAGTGGCAATCAAACTAGCGGTAGTTACAAACAAGGCAAAGAAAATTGAGTTAGCTACAGAAGTGCCTACAGAAGTGGACATAGTGGACAAGGACATGGTGGAGGAGGATGTGGTAGTTTGAAAGAGGCAAAACAAATGAAGACTATCAAATATATGGTAATTCGAGGATTTAAAAATCAAAGAAGAGGTAGGTTTCAATAACGAGGTGATAAATCACAATTTCAATGTTATAATTCTAAGAAGTATGGCCATTTTAGTTATGTGTAAAATCAACCCTTAAAGGGAGAAACAAATCATTTTGTAACAACGAGAAGATAAAGAAGTTGAATCGATTTTTTCTTAACATACAAAGGAAATGAAGATTGCAAGAAAAATATTTGGTATCTTGACACGATACTAACAACCACATGTGTGGGTGAAAAGAGTTGTTTACAAATTTGGATGAGACTATCCAAAGATAAGTTATTTTCGGTGGTTCATAAAAAATTCCAGTAAAAGGTAAAGGTAAACTTATGATTACCTTAAAAAATGGAGAGAAGAGGTGTATATATGATGTTTAGTTTGTTATATACCTGAGTTAAGAAGCAATATTATCAACCTTGGTTAGCTTTTAGAAAAAGTGCGACGTACACTGAAGGATTGCTCTCTAGTCATCAATAAAGGTGGAGAATTAATTATTTAAGTTGATATGAAAAGAATAATATTTTACACTTAATATTCAGTCAAAAGTACAGAAGTGCATGAAGTCTGTCATTAAAGATGAATCATGACTATGACATTTAAGCCTTGGTCATCTTGGTTTCTTGACCTAAAATTGTTAAAAAAATAATGATGGTAAATAGACTTCAGAAATTAAACAATAGGATCAAATATGTGAAGCATCCATTAAAGGGAAATAACATAAGCAAAGTTTTGAAGTTGGAAAATCATGGAGGGCAAGAAGACCATTGGAGATTGTTCACTCATATATAACTGGACCATTTGATATACCATCACTTAATGAAAATGTTGGGCGCCGATTCCGGATCTCAACTTCTTGTGAATATCATAAGACTTGAGCGTATCTTTACTACATCGTACTCTTTAATACATTACATACAAATAATTTTCATCATTTACATTTCAATACCCTCAAAACAAAAGGGTTCTACAAAGCTATAATGGGTTTCAAGCCACATTACAACATATTCTGAAATCTCAAGCTACAAAAGTTACATGAACTACAAATTCTTGAAATGTGACTAATCCTTGTATTTTACAAGGATAACTTAATCCAAGATATGCAGAATTTGAAGTAACGCCCTTATACTCTTGATCACTCGATCTCTTCCTCATCACCTAAATAGGGGAAGGAGAGTGGGGGTGAGTTTAAAGCTCGTGGGTAATAAGATTATAATGAAGAATAAGCAAAACTGTTGAAATGTTCATTTGTCGTATAAAAATCATAATGAATTTATAAAACTCTTCGTTTTCAAATTCTCAGTCAAATTTGCAATTATAACTCAACTCATAGTTAAAATATCATCACATAACACTCAATTATGCACCATTCCTGACTATGCAAAAATGCAATACACAAATAAATGACTCGAGAGTTCCGTGGAACAAAATGGATAAACTGAAATTTATATCGTGAACAAAATAAGTCCGATTTTTCAGGATCTCGTGGCCTCAAGCGGACAACCGGGAGAAGGCTATATGTCAACGTGCACGTGACTAACGAAACGTTCCTCTCTTGCCCAAACACAAGCAAATTTATGCTCAAATCATTTCATCATACTTTCATGCTTTTTCTTCTTTTACAAATATACAAAATGACATGACATTTTTCAAGGCATAACATAAAATATTTCAATGCATTTCCATCTTTATTTTGAAATTCATCAACAAAATTCATATCTTAGAAACATGTAGCAATTTTGCAAATCATTCAAAAACAATAAAAACAACTTTTGTGAAGTAATTAAAATCACTTTACTTTCTTGATTTGAAAGAAAACATCAATGGCTCATTACTCAATTATAAACATGAAACCCACCTTAGAAATCCTTGCTCAAAATGTTTATTCTCTTTGCAAACAACCTGAGGTCTCTAAGGCTCTTTCCTGGTGTATCTGTAATGTGTGCTCCGTGAGCCGATCTAACTGAAATAGATCTCTTCGATCCCTTTGGTTCTTCACCAAATGAAGAGATACTTAGCTCAAATGGAAGCTCTTCTCTTCCTCTACCTTTTTCTCTTCTTGAACAACCTCAAAATCTCTCTTATAGGCTAAGGAAATTGAAATCCTAACTTGTTTTCTCTTCTTTCTCTCTTTCTCTTCTTCTCTTTATATTTCTCTCTCTTTTTCATGACATTCTCTCTTTCTTTTTCCTCCTTATTTTGTTATTCTCTTTTATTTTTCCCCCTCCATTCACGTTTTTCTTCTTCATTTATAAGCAAGACAACACTTCTTCTTCCAATTATGCCCTTAATGATTGAGAATTGTCCCATTTGCTGTTCCATTTATGCCTTATGTCTTTTATACTTAAATGTCTTGCCAAAAGCACCCTTGAATATTCTGACATAACTAAGCACCCTTGAATATTCTGACATAACTCTTTATTTTAGAAAAGTGTTCTCCCTTTTCTTAAGTTCCCAAGGACACCAAAATCAATCCTTCTAGTTCAGTGATTCGAAAAATACACTTCAACATTTTTGGACTGATGTTGTCCAAATCAGTATACTATGCACAACTTCTATCCGAAATTTAAACACCCTAGAAACTGCATTAGATTTCAATTTCTTCATACCATTTGTAGGCCCATGTCTCTATGTTGGCCCCCAAATTTTTTTCTTATTGAATAAGCATGATTCGAATTTATTTTTGAGGTTTTGTTTTATTAATTGCTTTTGGTTAGAGTTTAATTAGCATGTCAATGGTTGGAGGATTTATTGCTTAGATTGATGGAATTAGAAGTATTAAATGGAGAAATTAAGATTAAGTTAGAATATAGTATGGTGTAAGTTAAATTGAAGGAATAAGAATGCATAAGGGCAAAATGGGAAGATCACTTAAGGTAAAAAGGGTACAAGGCTTACAAGGAGGGATATATTGGTCTTTTGGGCTTCATTAAAAGAAAGAAAGAAACAAAAACAATTTTTTTGTCTTGTTTGGAAAGAAGGAACGAAATTTTGAAGAAAGGAGAAGTGAGTGTTTTGGTTGAGAGGAGAAAGAAGAGAAGAAGAAGAACAATTTAGGGTTTCACCTTTCTTTGCTTTGAAAGAGTGATTTTAAGAGTTTTTTGAGAAGGAAAAAAGAAAGAGGAAGATTTGATCTTCCATTAGAGACAAAAACCAAAAATCATAGGTGGAGATTCAAGGTTAGTTGTTTCAAATCCTTTGGAAATTTGAAGGAGTTTTGGTTCAAATGGCTTAGGAAAAGTATGGGTAGGAGTATTCTAGGATAAATTTCATGTCTTTGTTTCCTTATGTTTTCTAATTTTAAGATCTCTTTTGATTTGAGTTTTTGTGATTGTGAAGAAGATCAAGGGAGGCAAGAGGAGCTTGAGGAAAGGCATCTTAAGCAAGTCTAAAGCAAGGGATTTTAAGGTGGGTAACATCTTTATAATTGAGAAAATGAGCTAATACACTTGTTTTTAACAAATGGAATTAAATGCTTTCCAACAATTTTGAAAATGTGTATTTATTACTCTTTAGAATGATTTGAGAATATGACATGTGTCTTTTTCTTGTGAATGAATTGTGAGAATGTTTTCATATTGTGTTGATGATTGTAAAAGAATGTGACTTTTGGAAAGAATGAAATGGTTATAAAATTGCTTTTGGAAATGTGACATTTTGGCTAATATGTTTGAAAAATGTGAAATGTATGCTTATATGGGTTTGTGGTGGTCCCTTAAGTGAGTCAAGTGCATTTTTTTATAGGCTTTTCCCACCTGCCCGCTAGTGGCATGGAGCTCCTCACGGACTTCCCTAAGTTCACGGCTATACATGATCGCTACGCGGAAATGTGTAGTACGTTTTGTTTTGGATCCACCCGGAACCATTTCCGATGTGTTTATGTGACTATGTTTTGAAATCATTTTGATGTATTCGTTGTGTTGATTTGTAAATGGCTTGATAAGTTGTAAATTTTGGATCACATTGTGGCATGGTTGTTAATGTAGATTTTGCATTGGAATTAAATGATTCAAGGATTTTTGCTTGTTTCTTAGTTATAAGTATGCTACTCACGAGTCGTCCACAGGCGATGAGCAAGAAAACGAGTGACCGAATCGAGGTTAAGGCATCACTCCCGTTTGCTTTTTGATTTTGAAGCTATATTTTGTAAACAAAGCTTTAGTTGCATTTTTGGAGCAAAATTACTGTTCATGTGGTTTCTTTTCTTTGTAATTTTAATTTCCAAGACTTTAATGTAATGGGTCTAGAAATGCCCACTAAAGCTTTGTAATAACTCATATTTTGATATTATTGAAAGATATTCAAGTTTGATTGTGTTTTGCCGATGCATTTTTCAAAGGTTGCTTTGCATTGTTTTTGAAAATGTCCATAAGGGTAGGTTTGTGTATGCTATATTTTGAGGCAAATTCTGGACTGATATGGATTGAATTGGATCAAGTAACCTTCTTGCAAGTTATTGAGGAATTTCATAGCTTTCCAACGATGTATAATATGCTATTTTTGGACGTGGGAGTTGAAAGATGTGAATTGTTGAAGTTGGGTGCAGGTGCTGTCGAGAATGGCAAATTTCGGGACAGAAATTTTGAGTGAATTTTTGATGCTCATAGAGTTATAAATTGTTCTTAAGGTCTTCATAAAAGTTGTAGATTGTCTTTTTTATCTTTCCTTTGATACAAAGTATGACATTTTTGGACAATGGAGTGGAAAGTTATGATGTTTAGAAGTTTTGTTACTGTTTAAGATGACATTTTTCAGGTAGTCACTTTGAGGTGGATTTTGACTATTTTAGAGGTTGAATTGGTTTTTAAGTCCTTCATGGAATTTGTAGAGATTCTTTTAAAATTTCCATTGATATCAAATTTGAAAATTTTGGAGTTTTAGGTCAAAAGATATGAATTTTGGAAGTTAGGTTGTTGGAGAGAAAAAAGAAGAAGAAAAGATCAGGAGGTCGCACGCGTCGCAAGTGCGATGCCACGGTGCATGCATCGCGAGTGCGATGTCCAGCCTTCATGCACGCTAGCGCGCGCTCACAAGGGCGAGTGCACTCGCGAGCGCGACGCCGTCGCTAGGGCGATCGTGTCGCCATCGCGACCGCGTCGCCCTTTACCCACCCTTAACTCGACCTCTTTTCACTCTTTTGCTTATAACTTTTTTATCCGACCTCCGATTTACCTGATTTTTGAAGCGTTAGATTCCTAAATCATTCCTATACCTCTACATAAAATTTTGTAGGTTTTGATATTACTTTGAAAAAGATGAATTGAATCAAAGTGAGAGGATCGGTTAAAAAGAGTCTGATCATGCTTCGGTATTGTGGTGATATCTTGACCTGTAGAGGTCCAATTGAGGTGATTCTTATTTAGAAATAAACTAGAGACATGGAATTACAACTCGTATAAAGGAATCAATTTTCAATTTAGGACCCAAGACTTTTAAAATTTTCAAATCTGTTCGGAAGTATGTGATTTGAGTATTTTTGTTAAGGTTTGGCCTGGTGTAGAATTCCTCCCTTGTGGGATGCGCGTCCAGGTGTCACGTAGGACGTTGGACACGTGACTCGCAGGGGTATGGTTCCAACACTCTAGTTTATTTTGAAACAAGAATCATCTTATTCGGAACTCTACTGATCTAGAAATCATCAAAAGCTATAGCATGATCAGTAAAATATCCAATTCCTACTCTTCCCATTAATACCCCTACTTTGAGTCAATCTATCTTTTTCAAATCAACACCAAAAGCTATAACCTTTCATGGAGACATAAAAATAAAAGGTTTAGGAATCTAAGGGTTTAAGAATAACTTCTTTTGGAGATCGGATATGATCAGTAAAACATCCAATTCCTACTCTTCCCATTAATACCCCTACTTTGAGTCAATCTATCTTTTTCAAATCAAGACCAAAAGCTATAACCTTTCATGGAGACTTAAAAATAAAAGTGTTAGGAATCTAAGGGTTCAAGAATCACTTCATTTAAAGATCGGATAGCAAAATTATGGCTGAAAGAATCAAACAAGATTTGGTCCTCAATCATGTTGAACTTGTCTCGGGACAAATGACATAACTCTCACTAGAGATGTTGGATTAAGATCATATTAGAATGATTTCAAAGATAACTTTGAAATATACAACTTTGAAGAAGACCTTGAGGTTAGATTTTTATCATCTAATGGGTCAAAATTGATCAGACGATGTAAGATGAACAGTAATCCAGAAGAAGTTTATGAACAGTAACACAGAAGATGTTTTATAATTATCATAACTTTCTCTATAGATATCTGATTTAGGTGTTCTTTGGATGGTTTGAAATAGAACTTCAAGAGCTACAACTTTTATGAAGACCTCAAAGACAAATTCCATCTTCTAAAGGATAAAAAATGGAATAGAAGATGTAAGATGAACAGTAACCCAAAAGAAGTTTATGACCAGTAACACTTAAGATGTTTTACAATTAGCATAACTTTCTCTACAGATATCGAATTTAGGTGTTCTTTAGATGGTTTGAAAGAGGATTTCATGAGATGCAACTTTCATGAAGACCTTGAAGACAAATTTCATCTTTGGAAGGATAAAAAATGAAACAGAAGATAGGTATAAAAGAAGCGAAAAGACAGAATGAGAAAAAAGATAGAAGGTAGCAAAACACAGAAGAAACGAAAGACAGAAAAAACAAAAGGCAGAAGATAACAAAACACAAAAGAAACGAAAAGCAAAACGAGCAAAAAGACAGAAGAAGCAAAAAGACATAAGAAACAAAACACAGAAGAAACTAAAACGCAGAAGAAGTAAAAAGACAGAATAAGCGAAAAGACAAAAGAAGCAAAAGACAGAAGAAGCAAAACACAGAAGAAACCAAAAGACAGAAGAAATAAAAAGACAGGAAAAAACGAAAAGACAAAAGAAGTATAACACAGAAGAAACAAAAAGGCAAAAGAAGTAAAAAGACAGAAGAAGCAAAAAGACAGAAGAAACAAAAGATAAAAGAAGCAAAAAGATAAAAGAAGCAAAACACAGACGATGCAAAACACAAAATAAGATAATGTCATTACAAAGAAAACACAGAAGGAGATGAAGTCATCATAGAAGAAGCAAAAAGGCAGAAGAAGAAAAACACAGACGAAGCAAAACACAGAAGAAAATGATGTCATCACAAAGGAAACATAGAAGGAGACGACGTCATCACAGAAGAAACAAAAAGGCAGAAGAATATATCTTCCATTTTAAGGGCCATAACTTTCAGCTTAGAAGTCCAAAATTTTCATACTATATGTCGTTGAAAAGCTAAAAGAAAGACCTACAACTTCCTAGAAGACACACTTTCTCTAATCTGGCCTAGTTCGATCCTGAATTTCCCTCAAATTCAGAATACGTTCTTTACATTCATCCACCAATGTACTGCACCCAATTCTCTACTTCATTTAATCCTCATTCTCAACTTTATTTTGAATCAATATCATCTATAACGAAATTTATGATCCATGATTAATCATGAATACCAATAACAGAATATACACATATAAATACATCTCTTTCATCAACTTACTACACAAATGCAACTTCATTTTGGCTTTCATTTTATTTCTAACTTTCACCTTAATTCTTCTCACTTCAAAATCTTTTATCCACCAAAACACCAAGGCAAATTATGAATCTATCCACACTTCTCATTCTCTACCTTACTCTTATCTATCATTTCTTAGTTCAAGAATTTTCATTCATTTGCTCTTTACTTATGACTACTTGCCAAAATTTCTCCTTCAATTAGTCCTAACTTCTATGAAACATTAGGGCCAACATAAAATAGGTATTATATTACTTTTATTGATGATTTCAGCATAAAAAGTTTGGTGTATATTCTTAAAGAAAAATCAGAAGCCTTTGATAAATTTAAGGAGTTCAAAGTAATGGTAGAAAAACAAAGTGGACAATATTTAAAGATACTTAGATATGATAAAGGAGGTGATTACACGTTAAAGTTGTTTGAAACATTTTGTAAAGAGCATGGAATCGTTCATTAGTTGATAACTTCATATATACCACAACAAATGGCATTGCAAAAAGAAAGAATCACACGGTTATTGATATGGCGAGAAACATGGTGAAAGGAAAGTATTTAACAAGAACTTTCTAGGATGAAGCCATTAGATGTGATGTTTATTTACTAAATCAGTGTAAAAAGTGTAAAATTCAAAACACCAAATGAAGCATAAAGGTAAGCCAGTAGTTGGATATATTAGGATTTTTGGGTGCACTGCATATGCCCACATTCTTGATCAAAAAAGAAAAAGTTAGATGACAAAAGTGAAAAGTGCATATTTATTGGCCATGAAAAGAGGAGTAAGGCGTATAGATTATATAACCCTTTGACCAAGAAGGTGATCATCTCACGAGATGTCGAATTCGATGAAACAAATTATTGGAAGTGGAACAAAGAAGATGAGAAAGTTCAAGGGCCATTTTTTGACGATGATAATGATGATGAATTTAATGCATAAGATAATAAACAACAAGATGAGCGATTCCTATCTGAGCCCTCTTGTAACAACTCTTGAATCAACACCATTAACTTCATCACAAAGTAGCAGTAGCAATAGTGATTCAGGGGGAGCACCTATACAAGTATAGAGTTTAGATGATATTTATGATGCTACTAAATAGGTATATACAACATTTGATTATTCATTATTTTGTTTAATGGTGGAATGTGATCCATTAAAATACGAAGAGGCTATTAAAGATGAGAAGTGGAAAAAGCCATGAATGAAGAAATTGTTGTAATCAATAGAAATGATATATGTGAACTAACTAATCTTCCGAAATTACATAAGACAATAGGAGTTAAGTGGGTGTACAAGACAAAAACTAATCAAGAAGGAAAGGTTAAAAAATACAAAGCAAGATTAGTCACTAAGGGCTATAAATAGAGAAAAGGAATTGACTATGAAGAATTTTTTGCTCTAGTTGTAAGAATTGATACTATTAGACTTTTCACAATACTTGCAACACCAAATAAATGGAAGATTTATCAGAAGGACGTGAAATCAACATTCTTTTATGGATACCTAAAAGAAGAAGTCTATATTGAGCAACCACCATAATATATTAAAAAAGGATAGGAAGACAAAGTCTATCATCTAAAGAAAGTAAGTAGCGCCCCCTTACCGTAGGTTACATACCGAGACGCCCGTAGGTCGTTCCAATACATAACCTGCGATATAGTTGCACTACGATTCGATCATTTCTATAAACCACATGGCATCACTATAATAAAGCTGTAATATCAAAACCACTAAATTTAAAAAACCCAAAAGATACTCTTCAATTCCTTTCTTAAACCAAATTTACACAATTATGTCATAATTACATACTGTACAAATCCAAAAGGGACTGAAATAACTCCTAACTAGGTCATCCCCAAAAGATCCCAGCTGACCGACCTGTGAGCCATACTTCGCTTGACATCACTCACACAGCAGGAAAAGTCACGCTAACTGGAGCTAGGAGTCGACTATCTCTGTCCTGAAAAATATATGCAATGTTGGGTGAGTTTGCGAACTCAATGAGCAACCATCATCGATAGTTCACCCAATTCATGCATTACGCAAAATTGCGTACAGATCAACACAATAACACGTTCAGAACAACAATCACAAATTCACTAAACAATCATCACACCTATGCATTTAACCCACTACAAATTCACAACACAATCAGATATTGAATGCATGATGATTTTCATTTCATTTTAGTGTTGTGACTGAGGGTCAGTATTATCCCATTCCGGGCACATTAAACAGAATTCGCGTTTTAGGGGTAGGAGAGCCCTCTGGGTATGCACTACTGCCCACGTGTATTAGGGATAGGAGAGCCCTCTGGGCTCTCCACTATTCCCTTTTCGGCCTTAGGCCCGTTTTCACAGTAATTGAGCTTATAGCTCCGATCAGAATTTGCTCCAGTGACAACTGTTAATTTCCAATTTCCGATCATACCTAGCATGCATTCACAATTTCACAATAACACATCTCATACAACAGTATTCATTTAGGTCACACAGTTCATTCAAGCATTTAACAAATCAGAGATTGAGGAACCAACTAGGTTACTCACCTCTAAACTTCCGAGCTACTGCCGGGAAGTCTTTGCTATGTCGGAGGATCGACGCTCCACTTGTGCCTCTAAAACAAATCAGAATAATCACACATTACTAATTATACAATTTCTCATATTAAATAATGCATATGTAGCGAATGCGATTAGTAAAATACATGTTATGACATTCCCGTTCCTATTCCCGAATCATCTTAATTCGACTCTTTCAATCTAATTCATAAAAATTTCTAATACCATAATTCAATTGACTAGATTCGAACTCTCTAAAGTCCAATTCAAATCATAGAAATTATCTTTAAATCGAAATCAAATTCACTATTCAATCACCACGATTTGAGAACCACGAAATAAATTCAATTTCTACTATCCAAATTCACGATTCTTAGTCTCTATAATCACAGTCAATCAGTATCCAATTCAATAAGAATCTAAAACCTAAAAAATCATTACTTAAACAACTAATTCAATTTCAAAAATCAGGTTCCCTCGCATGGCGAGACTTCTCTCCTACGCATGACGTCGCCTTGCCTCTCGTCGCGGCGTGCTCCAAACAGCTATAAATAACAACATTAAACCATAAAACTTACCAATCAAGCCTCAAATCCTTAAACCTCCGTAAATCTCCTCCAAGCTCTAACAACCACGGTGATCACCCAAAGCCAAATGAAACCTCATTATCCTCAAGGATTAAACTAGGATTTGCACAAAAGGGAAGAAGCAACCAACGATCAAGAAGGAGGAACGAAAATCTCCAAAGAGAGGAGAAGATCAACGTGCCCTAGGTTGAGAGATAACTCTCCAAATTTCAAAACCCAGTATATATATAAAGGGTCGATTTAAGCCTAAAGATTATAGTCCTCAATTTCATTAAATTTCAGTCTCTAATTTCCAATGGCTCAACATTCTCGTTCCTCAAATCACAAATTCTAATTCTCCATGCCATTAGCCCATCAATTTCAGCAAGAATCTAATTTATCGGTCATCATGCCATTTTTGATCCCCACATGAAACTCCAAAAATTCGGAAAAATTCCTATAAATTCTCAAAATATATGACACATGTTCCTACACTCAGATTTGATTTTAACTCTCTAAAATTCGATTTCTCTCAATTCTATATTCAAACTTAATCTATGCAATTATCACCCAATTCCCAATTTACACAATTAAATCGGGAAATTGTCATACATGCATGTACATACATATGCTCGTGCAACACTTAAGCATTTATCACTAAAATAGAGGCTATAAATGCATATGCAAGTCAAATCATAAATGCACACAGTCCCAAACCATCCGAATTACCAATATGCCCTTCACATTGGTAACGGGATGTTACAATTCTCCCCTCCTAATAAAAATTTTGTCCCGAAATTTCTTACCTGACTGATCGAACAAGTGAGGATATTGCCTCCTCATGTGCTCCTCAGTCTCCCAAGTCGCTTCCTCAAAAGAGTGGTTCTTCCAAAGGACTTTCACCAATGGAATCACCCTGCTCCTCAACTGCTTGACCTGCGATCCAATAATCTGAACGGGCTCCTCTACATAACTCAAATCACTGGCTATCTCAATCTCATGAGTCGAAATCACATGGGTCGGGTCTGATCGATATCTCCGGAGCATACTCACATGAAAGGCGGCGTGCAATGCGACATCTCACTCGGAAAGCTAATCATGCATGATGGTCCAATCCTCTCGAGGATCTCATAAGGACCAATATCTGAGGACTCAACTTGCCTTACGGCCAAATCGAGAACTCCTCTCCACGGTGACACCAGTGAAACACTCTATCACCCACACTGCTCCATCTCTCTCGATCTTGATCCACATAACTCTTACATCTATCACGAGCCGCTTAATGCGACTCTGAATCAGCTATACCTTATTCACAGTATCCTGAATCAGCTCGGGACCCTTTAGCATCCTCATACCCTCTTCATCCCAATAAAGAGGCGATCTACACTGACGTCCATACAACACCTCATACGGTGCCATACCAATACTACTCTGGTACTGATTATTATAAGCAAACTCGACCAGAGGCAAATATTGATCCCAAGCACCTCAGAACTCCAATACATAGGCTCGCAACATATTCTCAACAGTCTTAATCGTCCTCTCACTCTGCCCATCTTTCTGAGGATGAAATGCTATGCTGAAGTTCAATCTCGTACCCATAGCTGACTGCAAACTCTTCCAAAATCTCGAAGTAAACCTAGGATCCCTATCTGAAACTATAAACACCGAAACCCCATGCAGTCGCACAATCTCTGCCACATACTTACAGGCGGTGATCGAGTAGTATTGTTCTCTCATCGACAAGAAGTGAGCCGATTTAGTCAACCGGTCCACTATGACCCAGATCGCATCATACTGCCTCGGAGTCCTAGGCAACCCCATAACAAAATCCATCGTGATCCGCTCCCATTTCCACTCCAGAATGGGCAATGAATGCAACTTTCCAAATGGAGCCTGGTGCTCAGCCTTAACCTGCTAGCACGTCAGACACTGAAAAACAAACTCTGCCACCTGCTCTTTATGCCTGGCCACCAGAAATACAACTTAAGAGTGCGATACATCTTGGTAGTACCAGGATGTATAGCATAGGCAGCCAAATGCGCTTCCTCCAGAATATCACGCCACAAATCATCTACATCTGGAATGCAGAGTCTCTATCCCATCTAAAATGTCTCATCTCTCAACTCAAAATCAGAAGACAACCTAGATCTTACTCTGTCCATCAGTCGCACTAACACAGGATCCTGATCCTGAACCCTCCTGATCCGATCATGCAACATCGGCCTAAGCCTCAAGGTAGCAATCAAAGCTCCATCCTGAGCCAAGTCTATCTGCACATTCAGAGCTCTCAACTGAATCAGACTAGGCAATCTCTCAATCTGAATCTGAGCTGCACTGACATGAGATCTCCTACTCAAAGCATCTGTTGGATCGCGTATGGTCCGAGTATTCACAATACGCTGCGGAAAAGACCATACAAAATTATCACATATAATCGAAAACACGAGGATTAACAAAATACCTTATTTTTGTGGGTGGATTGCTTCTTTTCGGATTCCAAGACACTGCAAATCGCTAATGCCCTCTACCGGTATCCATTTGATGTTGGCAATGGGCTTGATTACACTTGAGGCCCATAAGTCATAAGCGACCTCTAGCAAGACATTATGACTACCCAAATCAAATGAGGATCGATAATCCGATTTAACTTTGTAACTATGGTTATAGGCTCGATCCTTTGTAACACGATATCAAGATTAATCACAAGGCATGGTACATGTCAACCTTTGATTAATCATAGTTTCTTGATCCCCGAGTTGGTGATTATAACAAATGAAATTGATGACTCTTCATCAATTCATTTGAAACTGACCATCATTTCTTGATCACACTTGTCAAGAGGCCCGAATAATATCTCTCTCACTTAAGAGAGGTACAAATCCCATCTATGTCATTCACATCCCTCCATGATTCATTTAGTGTCAATATAAGACTATTTGTTATTCGGTTAAAATAACTTGATGCGATATCAAAACACTAAATTCCTCATGTAAGGAACCATGATGACTTCAGGTCAAAGGATTATAGTCAAACCATATTAAGAATCACTAATGACATGAAACCATGTAGTATTCTTTATGTGGGTCGGTCCAATATATGTTCTCTAACATATATCTATGTTTCGATTTGATATCTCATATCCATGATCGATAAAGCGTGATCATCAATCGAACACATACTAGCCTTAATTCATTATTATTCCACCAATAATGATTGACTAGGGACGATCTAGAATAGTATTATAACACTTATGGTTTTACTATCAAGTCACATACTTGATGAAATAAGTTTAATACCATTCATGGAATGTAAATCACATTACATAAATGAAATACATGCATATATGAAACAGAATACCTCATAATATATTATTAATAAATCATAATGTTAATACATGAATCCACAAATGTTCATTGGCCTAGGGCACACTACTACAATCTCCCTTTGCTTTAGGCCCAATCGTCGGATATCTAATACCCATGACCTTATATGACTCTCATGTTTAGGGCATGGAAGAGGCTTAGTAAGTGGATCGGCAATGTTGTCATCTGTTCCCTCTACATATCTTCCGTCTCCTCTCCCAATGATCTCTCTAATCGAGATAGAAGCGTCGAGTATGTGTTTGGATCTATTATGTGAGTTTGGTTCCTTAGCTTGTCTTATAGCCCCATTATTATCACAATAAAGGTTTATAGGACTTGCAATGCTAGGAACAACTCAAGCTACGTGATGAACTACGATCCATACTGACTTCCTTAGCAACATCCGGCGACAATGTACTCGACTTCAGGTTGTAGAATCGACAACGGATGTCTTGCTTTGAACTTTTCCAGCTCACTGCACCTCCATTCAAGCGAACACAAAACACGATTGCGATCGAAATCATCTATGTCGGTGAAAACCAGCATCGGTGTAACCATTTACAACTAGCTCTCCTTGAAGTCCTCCATAGACTAGGAACATATCCTTAGTTCTTCTCAAGTACTTAAGGATGTTCTTAGCGCTATCCGATGACTCTCACCATAATTAGATTGGTATCTACTTGTTATGCTCAAAGCATATGAGACATCAGTCGAGTACATAACATGGCATACATGATAGATCCAATTGCGGATGCATATGGAATCTTACTCATGTGCTCAGCTCCTTATCAAGTAGGACAATCCTTCTTAGATAGCTTGATTCCATATGACATAAGCGAAGAATCCTCTATTGGAATCTTGCATCTTTGAACCTTCGATTACCTTATCTATGTATGTACTCGACTTAGACCTATAAGCTTTCTTGATCTATCTCTATAGATCTTAATGCCTTAAATATAGGCAGCCTCACTAAGTCTTTCATTGAAAGCGTTTCCTTAACAAATCTTGACACTCTGTAAGGTGAATATCGTTTCCAATGAGCAATATGTCATCAACATATAAAGCTAAAAGACAACAGCACTCCCACTAACCTTTTGTAAACCTGAGGTTCATCTTCATTCTTGATGAATCAAACTCTTTGACAACTTCATCAAAGCGAAGATTCTAGCTTCTTGATGCTTGCTTCAATCCATAAATGGATCTTTGAAGCTTGCACACTTTCTGAATTCTTAGGATGGACAAAACCCTCGGTGTATCATATATCGTCCTCAGTAAGTTTCCATTAAGGAAAGTTGTTTTGACATCCATTTGCCATATCTCATAATCGTAGTATGCAATATGGCAATAAAATTCTAATGGATTTGATCATGACCATTGGAAAATGTCTCATCATAATCAATTCCATGAACTTGTCGATAACCATTAGCAACAAGCCTTGCTTTATAAGTGTGCACATTTCCATCCATGTCAAGTTTCTTTTGAAAACCCATTTGCATCCAATGGTCTTCAAGCCATCAGACGGATCAATCAAAGTCCAAACTTGATTGTCATACATGGATTGCATCTCGCTTTCATAACCAACCATTTAACAGATTCTGGACTTTCCATAGCTTCTTGATAGGTTGTGGGCTCATTATGATCGATGAGCATCACATTATCATCATCGATAGAAATTCATATCTCGGGTTCATGACGAATCTATCGGATCTCGTAGGCCTTGTGTTGTTGAAGACGCTTTCGTCAACGACTTGTGAGCTCGCTTCAATCTCCTTTTGGGCTCGATGTCATTTTGTGAAACTTGAATTTCTTGAGTTGTACTTTGCTCCTTTGTTTCCTTTGAAACAAATTCCTTCTCTAAGAAGAAACCATTTCGAGCAACAAGCAGTTTGTTCTCGATGGGATGTAAAGTAATATCCTTTAGTTTCCTTAGGATATCCCACAAAATAACATTTTTCAGATTTGGGTGCCAACTTGTCGACAATTGGGCGCTTCATAAGCCTCACAATCCCAAATCTTTAGAAAAGATAAATCGGGGCGCTTCGATCCATATCTCATAAGGTGTCTTTTCTACTGACCTTTGAAGGATACGGTTCAATATGAATCTGCGGTTTCTAAAGCATAGCCCGAAGTATTTTGGAAGATCAGTTTGACTCATCATTGATCGAACCATATCTAATAGAGTCGATTTCTCCTTTCGAAACACCATTCCATTGAGGAGTTCTGGAGGAGTCAATTGTGAAACGATTCCACAATCCTTAAGATAATCATCAAACTCTTGGTTTAAATATTCACCTCCTCGATCGGATCGAAGGATTTTAATATTCTTGCGAGTGATTTTGTACTTCATTCTTATACTCTTTGAACTTTTCAAAGATTGATTTGTACTTCATTAAATAGACATACCCATATCTCTGAAGTCATCTGTAAAAGTAATGAAATACAAATAATCTCCTCTCGCCGATATGCTAAAAGGACCGCATACATCGGTATGTATAAGGCTAATAGCTCATTGGCCCTTTCCCTTTACTGTGAAGGGGCCTTTGTCATCTTACCCGATAAACAAGAATCCACGTGTCAAAAGATTCAAAAGAATCAATGAATCCATCTTGATGGAGTTTTGAAATCGTTTTTCATTTACGTGGCCTAGCGACAATGCGAGAGATAGGTTGGGTTCAAATCGTTAGATTTAAACTTCTTAGTATTTATGTTATAGATGGGCTCATTTGTAACAAACTTCGATTGTCAGAGTATAAATTCCATTTAATTGGCCTTGATACCATAAAAATGTCATTCTTATAAATGGAAATACTTCATTCTCAATAGAAAATTTAAATCCATGATTCTCTAAACAAGCAAAAGAAATAATGTTTCTACTTTCATAGTAGGTACATAATAACAATTCTTGAGTTCCAAAATGAGCCCGATGGGCAAAATAAGATCATAAGTCCCCGGGATAAGCGTGACTCTTGCTCCATTTCCCACGCAGCAGGTCGATCTCACCAGGCGTCAATCTTCTAGTCCTTCTTAGACTTTGCACATTAGTACAAATGTGAGTTGCAGCTCGGTATCTAATACCCAAGATGCAGAAGGAGTAAAATTGATTTCTATAACAAACATACCGAAGAAATAGTCGCACTATTCTTCTTCTCTTTCACTCTTCCAAATAGAGTTTGCAGTTCCTTTTCCAATGACGGGTTCATTGCAATGGAAGCAAACTCCTCCTTAGTGCCTTAGTCTTAGCTTTGGGCTTGGGCTTGGACTTAGGTACTTTACCTTTTTCCTTCTGTGCCCTTCTTCTTGAAAGCCTTTCTTTCTTGCTTGAGAACAATTCTCGAGTTCTATACCAATCTAGGAAATTTGTTCCACTAAATTTTCTTTCTCTAAGATAGATCGCATAGGCGGGTTTGTGGATGGAGTAGCCATAATCTACAAAATTATGCAATAAGGGTCAACATTCTTATTATTATGAGGTATTAGCTCCCACTCGAATAAATAACCCTCGATTGAAAAATGGGAGAAACAAGATCCATATTTCACTAAGTCTAAGAAAGCTTTGGCTTAACACTCGAAACTTAGTTATTTAGGTGAAAACTCTTTTCAATTACATCACATGTAACTCTTGATGGGCTTATGTTAAAATACATCTTATGTACTACATGTATGTAAAAACCAATCTTATGCCCTAAGCCCAAAACCGTTTTGATAGCTTAGTTAAGTTTAACCATACTTTACTATGAATAGCACCATTATTCAAATGTCTTCCTAGATAATCCCCATTGCCTTGTTTTGGCAAAAACCAACATAAGGATGAGCTAGAGATAAACATTGGTAAAGATTTATGGAAGGCATATAAACTTAAAATTACGATGAGGGTTAGTTCTTGAAGGTTATTAATCCTTATAAAGAATTATGGAAGATTACAAAATGCTTGTTATAACCTTGGCTTGATTATTTGTTGATTTGAAAAATTTAACTTAATAATTCAACTCTTTAAAAATTAAATTAAATACAAAAAACCGTTTCTAATAAATAATCCTTTGAAAACAATTTTCAAATTTTAATAAAACACCTTTTATTATTATTAGGAGTATTTATTAATTTAATCTCTATTAAATTAATAAAGAGAAATTTAATAATTCAACTCTTGAAAAATTAAATTAAATTCCAAAAACCCTTTCCTAATAAATAATCCTTTGAAAACAATTTTCAAATTTTAATAAAACACCTTTTATTATTATTAGGATTATTATTAATTTAATCTCTATTAAAATAATAAAAGAGAAATTAGGGTTTTAAAACAATTTAAAATAATAATAATAATAAAGGGGAGGGAGGCGTCAGGCGCGTGCCTTTGCCGCGTCGAGGCGCTAACACGTGGGCGTGCCACGCCCCTGAGCGGAGCAGTAGCGTGTCCCACACGCGCCGTCGTCTTCTCAACTGCCTTCGTCCTCTCTCTTTTGGTTTTCCTCCTTTTCTTCTGGATCTTCCTTCCGCGCATGAGCCGCGCGCGCGTGGGCGTACCACGCCTGGCGAGGCAGGCGCGTGTCCCTGTGCCCGTCGTCTTCTCCATCACGCCGTCCTCTCTCTTCTGGTTTTCCTCCTTTTCTTCTGGATCTTCCTTCCACAACCACGTCACGCAACCGTCGGATCTCGAGGAAAAGCAGACCTTCAGCCAGTGGGTCTCCACCCGAGCGGTTCTACGTAACAATGGGCGTCACCGGAGGCGCCACCAGCGCCGGCGATAGTGGTGTCACCGGAGACACCAACAGATGTGGTGTCGGCCCCATCTATGGCGTTACACGGTGGGTCGTCACCGATGGGCGATAATCACCCATTATCGCTTTATCGATTATGTTCTTTCTCACCTGAAAATGGGAAAAAGCGCAACTCGTCGATGCCCGAAAAACGCAGATACAAGGAGAATGAAACGCATAATTTACCCAGAAAATTGCAAACCCAAGGAGAGGAGAAACAAAATAGTAGTACTCATAATCCACAAATCAGAAAACATAAAGCGAGAAATCCGGTATATGATTTAGCAGTAAACACAAGAAATCACATAAGCCAAGCAGTTAGGAAAATACATAAACCTAAACATTTGATTTCGGATCTAAAGGCTTAAAACTCAAAACATATACACAGAGGCAAAACATGGCCGGATAAGCGCATAAAACCCTTCATGCTTTTGTAGATTTCGGGATTCAAAATAAGGAACATGCGTCAAAACATGGGTGCGTGGAAACAATTTCCAAAAGGAACAAAGTATATACAAATAGGTAGGAAACAATTTCCAGCATTAACGAAACATCATGAAATAGTGAAACAATTTCGAACACTACATACATAAAGCAGAAACAATTTTAATCCTTCGGGAAACAATTTCCAAACTTGACAAACATAAAACGGAAACGATTTCTGCATATTTTGTCATGTTCCGAAGCATCAAACACAAATCAACAATCATAATTAAGCCTTTAACCCAAGATTAACGATTAAACCTGGCTCTGATACCACTGTTGGATCGCGTATGGTCTGAGTATTCACAATACGCTGCGGAAAAGACCATACAAAATTATCACGTATAATCGAAAACACGAGGATTAACGAAAATACCTTATTTTCGTGGGTGGATTCTTCTTTTCGATTCCAAGACACCGCAAATCGCTAATGCCCTCTACCGGTATCCACGAGCATGCATGATCCGGGCTCGGTACATAGTGTGTTAGCGTCTGAAAACCTTTACGAGCATACGATCTTTCTCTGGATGGCGGCTGGGTTTCACGACAATTGTGTAGTTAACTAATGAGACCTAAGCTTCTCTATTTATAGAAACCTAATCTCATTCAGGCCTATTAAGTTTCGACCCATTATATCATATATAATAAAAGCCGAAAACTTAATTAAATCTAGCCCAATAAATATATCTAAATATATTTATTGACACCTAATAAATTAGGCCCGAGAGAATAAGCTCGAGATCACATCACTCTTTGTATGCGACCACAGCAGGCTCATTTGATGTTGGCAATGGGCGATTACACTTCAGGCCCATAAGTCATAAGCGGCCTCTAGCAAGACATTATGACTACCCAAATCAAATGAGGATCGATAATCCGATTTAACTTTTAACTATGGTTATAAGCTCGATCCTTTTGTAACATGATATCAAGATTAATCACAAGGCGTGGTACATGTCAACCTTTGATTAATCATAGTTTCTTGATCCCCAAGTTGATTGATTATAACAAATGACATTGATGACTCTTCATCAATTCATTTGAGCACGACCATGCATTTCTTCATCACACTTATCAAGAGGCCCAAATAATATCTCTCTCACTTAAGAGAGGTACAAATCCATCTCGTCATTCACGTCCCTCCGTGATTCATTTAGTGTCCAACATAAGACTATTTGTTATTGGTTAAAAATAACTTATGCGATATCAAAACACTAAATTCCTCGTATGTAGGAACCATGATGACTTCAGGTCAAAGGATTATAGTCAAACCATATTAAGAATCACTAATGACATGAAACCATGTAGTATTCTTTATGGGATCGGTCCAATATATGTTATCTAACATATATCTATGTTTCGATTTGATATCTCATATTGATCGCGGCTCATCGATTCGACCTTAAGATCGATCCTTGGAAACCGGTCAAAATAATAAATTCCAAGATTGCAGTATAGGATGCAACCTCGGGTCGATCTTACTTAATCGGAACCTAATGAAATGGACTAAGCTAGCTTTATATGTCATAAAAAGCAAGTGAAATCATGAAGGAAAAAAGGGTTTGTTTGAAAACATTAACTACACTAAAAAGCATGTAAAAAGTATTTTTGGATTTTTGAAAATAGAAAAAGAAAATACTCAAACAAGTGATAAAATCCTCTTGAAAACGAGCTTTGGCTATCACAGTTCAAAACTAAGTCGAATGGTAAATCTTAAAGAATTATCTTTAAGTCCGAGGTCTTGATTAATAGACTCACATCACTCTTGACTCCATGTCTCAAGACCCCATTGAGTGCTCTTGAGCCTCGGAACCTTAAAGAATTCTTTAAGTCCAGGATCTTGATCAATGAACTCCATTGCTCAAGATCCGTTAAGCAACGTCTTAATGTGTGCGGTGGATTAAAAGTCACTAAGTTTGAATGGAAAAAACCTTAAAGAACTCACTTTAAGTCTAGGGTCTTGATTAATGGACTCTGTCACTCTTGACTCCATGTCTCAAGAGCCCATTAGGTGCTCTTGAGCCTAGAGCGTTAAAGGATTCTTTAAGTCAAGGATTTAATCAATGAACTCCATTGCTTAAAACCTTGTTAAAAACATCTTAGTGTATGCGGGAGGTTTGCCAATGCAATGGGTCAAATGAAATCTAGCATCAACTCATTATCAAACCTGACTAAGCGAGATAAAGAGAATCAACAAGATCACAAGTTGACATATATGAGACTTCATATATTTAAGCACAAAGTTCTACATAAACAAATCCATAACACATTACATTGTTCAACGCTTAATTAAACTCTAATTAAGCTAATCTAACTTCTAAGCAATAAACCCCAACTCATTGTTCATAACAATGCGTTAAGCGTGACAATGTAAACTACCAATTCAAACAACACATTAAATGTCAAACATTTAGCTATAATCAAGTAGCTTCACTACAAATTACAAACCCCTAGACCTAGGCATTTATAAATCATAGCTAAACTACAGATTAAGCTACTCCCCTTCGGTGAACTCCAGCCATCCCTGCATCTTCAAGAGAAAACAAATGCCTAACCACGCATTTCAACCCGAATCTTCACAACTCGTGATGAATCCCAGCTATCCATGATGGAGTCGGCGATGAAAATGATGAAAATGAAAAGAAAGCCTATACAGAAGTTTCACCCAGGGAACCCCGAAGGGAACCCTGGGTGGTAAGGCCAAGAATCTCTCCTCTTCCTTCTCTGCTCTCTCTTCACTCGTCTCTCCTCTTTTCTCCCCCGTCTCTCGATCCCTCTCCAGATCTCTCCTCTTTTGACCTAAAACAGCAAGTTTTTATATTATGGAGCGCGGGACGGGTCGAACAGTGAGATAAACTTTCCATAAAAAGTCAGATATCCGCTCGTATGTCGCGACGAATAAAATAAACAAATCAAATTTGTCGCGACGTGTACAATCGCCTGCTCGTCGCGTCGTGTGCATCGCTATGAGTTGCGACGTGCGGAAGTGCTGTGCTCGTCGTGTCGTGTGAGATGCCATGCGTCGCGACGTGCGGAAAGATCTATGGCTGTTGACTTCCTGACGTTGACTCCTTTGTTCCTGCCATAAGATAATAACAACAATTTGCAGTACCAATTGTCCCAATAAAAATTGTAGAGAAATAAGTATCAAATCATGACAATTTACTGACAAATTAAGAATTGAAAGAACTCGATATGAGGAACCAATTTAAGCACAAAAAATCATCAATTAGAAGTCAACACATGCACAAGCAGCTATAAAAATGCAGCCAATTCATAGTATAAACTTGGCTCAATCACATATCCATGATCAGTAAAACGTGATCATCAATCAGAACACATACTAGCCTTAATTCATTATTATTCCACCAATAATGATTGACTAGGGACAGTCTAGAATAGTATTATAACACTTATGGTTTTACTATCAAGTCACATACTTGATGACATAAGTTTAATACCATTCATGGAATGTAAATCACATTACATAAATGAAATACATGCATATATGAAACGGAATACCTCATAATATATTATTAACAAATCATAATGTTAATACATGAATCACAAATGTTCATTGGCCTAGGGCACACTACTAACATCTGCCACCACATTGGCCTTCCCTGGGTGATACTCAATCGTGCAGTCATAATCCTTAAGCAACTCTAACCATCTCCTCTGTCTCAGATTCAACTCTCGTTGACTCAGCAAATACCTCAAACTCTTATGATCAGTGAAGATCTGGAATGTCTCACCATACAAATAATGTCTCCAGATCTTCAGAGCAAACACAACTGCTGCTAACTCCAAATCATGCACAGGGTAATTCATCTCATGAGACCTCAACTGTCTCGAGGCATAAGCTATAACTCTCCCGTGCTGCATCAAGACACAACCCAATCCCTGCTGCGAAGCATCACTAAACACCTCAAAGCCTCCAACTCCTGAAGGCAAAGCTAACACCAGTGTCGTAGTCAACCGATGTTTCAGCTCCTCAAAACTCCTCTGACACTCATCAGTCCATTTGAAAGCTACACTCTTCCTCAGAAGTCTTGTCAGAGGGGCTGAGATCACTGAAAACTCCTCGACAAACCTACGGTAATAACCTGCCAATCCGAGAATGCTCCATATCTCTGACACATTCCTCGGAGTCTCCCAACTCCTCACGGCCTCAATCTTGTGAGGATCCACTCAGATACCCTCACTAGACACAATATGCCCTAAGAACACCACTTCATGCAGCCAAAATTCACACTTAGTGAATTTGGCATACAACTGTCTCTCTCATAATCAGAAAGCGTCTCGGATGCTCAGTATGCTACGCTACTCCTCGAATACACCAGAATGTCATCAATGAACACAATCACGAACTGATCCAGGTAGGAATGAAAAACCTTATTCATCAAGGCCATGAAGGCTGCCGGGACATTAGTCAACCCGAACGGCATCACTAAGAACTCGAAATGCCCATACCAGCTCCTGAAAGCACTCTTAGGCACATCGGCCTCTGCGATCCTCAACTGATAATATCCGGATCTCAAATCTAACTTAGTAAACACCTGAGCTCCCTGCAACTGATCAAACAAATCATCGATCCTAGGCAGCGGATATTTATTCTTGACTGTAACCCAATTCATCTGCCTATAATCGATGCACAACCTCAAAGTCCCATCCTTCTTCTTCACAAACAATAATGGAGCTCCCCACGGTGAAACACTCGGCCTGATAAACCCCTTATCCAACAGCTCCTGCAACTGAACCTTAAGCTCCCTCAGTTCCACCGGTGCCATCCTATATGGAGGTATAGATATAGGAGCAGTACCTAGAACGAGGTCAATCGAAAACTCCGTCTCCCGATCAGGCGGTAAACCCGGTAACTCCTCGGGAAACACATCTGGAAATTCCCTGATCACGGGAACATCCTGCAATCTCTGCTCAACTCGGGAATCAATCACATAAACCAGATAGGCCTCACAACCTCCCTGTATCAACCTCAGGGCACTCAAAAAAGAAATCATCCTGGCTAGCACTACATGACTAACACCTCGAAACACAGCTCTAGGCTGACCAGGAGACTCTAACACGACCTCCTTGGTATAACAATCCATAACGACCTATGGGCGATGAGCGATCCATCCCGAATCAAATCAATCTCTCAGCGGAAAAACTATCGGTGCACTCAACAACTTTGCTTGATCTATCTGGATCGAGCATCCCTTGCAGACCTCTCCCAAAGCAGTAGTACTACCTAAAGGTGTACTCACCTGCAACCCATACTGCAACATCTCTCTATCCCCAAGCAATCTATATGCTACATGCGGTGCAATAAAAGAATGAGTGAAACCTGGATCTATCAAAGCATAAACCTCAATAGGAAATCAAAAGCATACCCGCTTACGACATAAGGAGAATCTGGGCCTCTGCCTAGTCGTGGCGTAGACCACGGCACGGGGCTGCGGTCATTGCCACGACTCTCGGTCCCACAAAAGAATCTTGACTCTGCATGGCGCCCCTTACTAGTAGGGTACACATCGAAACCCAAAGGTCGCTCGATCGTATCCCACGATAAAGGTGCACCACCGAACATTTCCATTAAAAATCCACATGGCATCGCAATAAATTAAAACCATGACATAACAGAATCGGTAAATTTAATAATCCTAAATAATCATACAGTGCAATCATCAATTAACGGAATAGACAAGTCTATCACCCCAGTACAAAACCAAAAGGAAGCGATACAAGCATCATCTAAGTCATCTAAAAAGAAACCGTCGGTGGCCGGCACATGATCCATCGCTCCTCTTGCTTTCGCACTGCGGCGGAAAAGGCTATCTCGAGTTGAGGTCACTCTATCGATCTGAAAAATAGGTTGCAATATTGGGTGAGTTGCGAACTTCGGTGAAAACCATCATCGATGGTTCACTCAAATCATGCATTCACGCTTTTGCGTGCAGATATATCTGATATTATTCCATTAGCGGTATCATATAACCGTTCTGATATATTATACAGTAATATTCAATTATCGGTATAGTATAACAATTGCGACATTACAGAACAATTTACGATAACATGTAACAACTTACGATAAATCATGCTATCACGTAATCGATAATTATCACGAGCGATAATTCATGCGAATGCAATACACGTGTGACTCTTTCCAGTTATTGATGTTGTGCCCAAGTGCCGATCGATTAAGCAGTGGGGACGCGTCGAGATTTCTCCCCACGAGTGGGCAAGATGCAGATGTGAGCTCGAGGCTCTTTCGGTGATATTAGCAACTTGGGACACATCCATTATCGATCATGCATTTATGCATGCAATGCGATGTTCAGATGGTATGGCTATAAAGCCCGATATATCGGTTCCAAAGTATCATACAGTGATCGATTCGATGCAATAAAGCATGCAATTCGATCTAACACACCAAATCATACTGAGCATATAAGCAATCGAATTTGAGAAACCAACTAGGTTACTCACAGTAACTTCCGAGCCACGGCACGGAAGTTCCCTTGAATGTCCGTGGAGCGACGATCCAACAGCGCCTCTATAACGATAAAAATACAATCCCATTATTAGATGCTCAATTAAGCGAGTTCCAGTGTGTCGTATGTCTCGGTGAAATGATCTACAATGCATGTTCACGATTTAGGTGCTAAAACCCAATTTTGGACTCTTAGGCCCAACTCTAACTCTTATTTCAATTGATGGATAATAATTGATTCAATCCTAATATTCAGTTCAATTTTCCTCAATTCATATTCCCTATAGCAATTCCCTATTCATCGGGTCGAAACCTCTATAGAAAATTCCAATTAAAACCCCAATTGTCTCAATTCAAAACTTAGGTCACACTATGGACCATAATTTGGCCTTATTCCCTATAAATCAATGTCATTTAAATCAATTCAAATACCCAAAATTATCCTCAATTGTAGACCTCTTTCCCTAATTCATAACGAATATGGAATTACCTCAATCGGAGGTCTACACCCAATAAACCAAAATATAAACCATCAGAACAGTCCCTTTCACCGCGACGAAGAGACCACTGGCAAGCAAAATGGTCGTCATTTCGCGGCGTAAAGGCTACTTCGCCTTGGCGTGACTCAACGACTAGGCGGCAGCGAAACGAAACGAGGCTCGTCATGGCGTCAACTAATTGACGCCATGGCATGACGTCTGTTCTCCCTCGCCAGAGGTGGCGTTTGCAAGACAAAGCCACTGACTGCGACGAATTCTTCGTCTTCTCCGATCGCTTTTAGTCCATTCTCTCTTCCTAAACCCACCATTAAGCATTCCAACTACTCAAATCAACCATAATAAATGTCATAAATGCCATAAAACTATCAATAACAACATTAAAACTATTAAAACTTACCAATCAAAGATCAATCCACAAATCTCTCAAAATCACCAGTAAACCTTAAATCTTTCTCAAATCAGCGATAACTCACTCCAATCCTTCTCGACCTTCATCAATCACAATAAATCAGTTAAGCTAGCACAATAGGAAGAAAATCATAGAGGAAAGATCGAAGAATCCTTACTATGGAGGAAATCAAATCACCGTGGGAGAAGAAGAAATGCCTTAGAAAATTTTCCCCAATTTCAAACCTATCTATTTATAGACCTAAGTCTCCAATTAGGTCCAAATTTCAGTCTCTAAATTTCAATGGCTCAACGTATTTATTTCCTATCAACAAAATTCTAATTTTGCCATTGCCATTAGACGTTCTTTCGATAATATACTGATCGATCATCAACACCCAAATATTTCCGATCCGGCATTTTCTCCGAATTTTCGAAAATCTCCTATAAACTACTATAAATTCCAACTACACTAAAACTATCCCAAAACAGTCATTTGAACCCAATTATTCCTAATTTCTCATTTAATCCCAATCCGATCGATCTAGTCGGTTCATACTCATAATTAAATCTTAGGAAAATCATGAATGCATGTTCCTATGAATAAATGCATATCACGATAAACTGTTTCTCTATAATTAGAGGCTAGTAACATGCTCAATCAAGAATGCAATGAAACCTATCGATCTGTTCCAATTACCAAAATATCCTCGCTAATAGTAGCAGGATGTTCAATTCACCCTCCAATAAAAAATTTAGTCCTCGAAATTTCACATCTGATGATCGGAAGGCAGGGAATTAATCCGCTCTATCTATTCTAATTCTTACTCATTTCCTTATCATTATTCGCAAATCCTCACATTCGGTACGAAACACATTTATCGAGATCTTAACATCTTGTTTACTAATCCGATCCATAAAACACTCGTAAATGATTCATCTTTAAGATTTTAACCCACTTTACCAATCTATTTACATAGCGACCATATAGAGGCCATTTAGTAGCAATTTAGTTTCCTTATATACCTATATCTCCCTTAATACATTTATTAGCGCTACACTTGAAATATTTCATCGATTTACTTATCGATTACATCTCTTTAGTGTTAAAACACTAATTTCATCGATTCTAATAACGCGATCCTAATCGATTCGACTCATTGTCATTAACTTGGATCGCTCAACCCCTTTTTCAGATTCATTCCACTTATCATCATTCACTCAAATCAATCATAGTCTTCGACTATATTCAAGCCTTGTTCACTCTAATGTAGGGGTCAACGACTCCTTATGCACTGTTCGAATAGTAACACCATAACAATACCTCAATCTCAACGGACTCTACGAATATCAATCTCACTTTTGCCTCAGCAGCCACGTCAGTTAGTTATCCCCACGAAAACTATTCGATTCCACACTCTATATCTTCAATTACTCTTTCTATACACTCTTGCGGAAACACAACACTTTGATGATTCCTAAAGATTTCTCTAACGGTTTCTTTGGTGGGTAAACACATACTTCACAATGCAGTCATAAATATCGTTTCCTCAAAAGTTGAATCCCATTTGAATTTCTCAATAATGTCTGCAATTTCTAAATCCCCAATTTGCTTTGTCAGTCCTTTCTATACACATTTGATCCGGAATTCCCATAACCAATAATGATACATTCCTTTTTACCTCCTTGATAGATCGACGATGCTTTTCGATATTATACTAGGTTTAATCTCCTTAACGCCCAAATAAAGATCCTTTGCCATTGCATTTTCTATTCAGTACATTATATTGCACCACTAGCTAAATTTTAAAACCTCAACCGCATAATCCTTTTCAAATCCTTCAATTTCACTATTACATTGATCATTATCAATTTGCTTATTCATAGCCATATCTGAAATGTTTCTATTCAACCAGTATCTCGAAGCTTTGAAACAATATCCACACAATAAATTCCGGTCATCAATTATAATCTGATCCAAAGATTATACTTATCCCTATGCAAGTAAAACTACTTTACACCATTTCAACAGATTGCATCATAACCTTCATTGGGACACGTCAATAAGTATTACAAAGTCTCCAAATTTACAACGATACAGTTAATACTCAAATTGAAAATTTCTCTCATGATTTCTCAATTTCTAAATATCATATTCTGCCACAAGTTCCTTTACACTATTTTCTCCGTATTCCTCATATCAACTTAGTACTTCCTAAACATTTACATAAAAAATTTTGTGAACCAATAATCCCCTCAATTTCATGACTAATTTCTCCTTACAGTTCAGTAATCCTCTTACACAGTCGGATTCGTTACGATAACACAATGCATATTTTCTCAGTAACAAATTCTATCTCTCACACTTGGGTTTCCAATAGACTCAGGTCTCCCGATAGCAATTTTATTTATTTAAAATTTATTTCCGATCTATCCTTTCATTGCTAAATTCTTGATTATATTCATCGATCGACTCCGATTATCCATTCGTGAGCGAGATGGCCTCACAACCTCCTATCTGTTGTACTATGGTGTACTCACCTCTAACCCATACTGTAACCTCTCTATCCCCATGCGTCTACATGCTAAATGCGGTGCAATGAAAGAATGGGTGGATCCGA
Organism: Erythroxylum novogranatense; assembly: GCA_029891385.1. Taxonomy (NCBI): domain Eukaryota; kingdom Viridiplantae; phylum Streptophyta; class Magnoliopsida; order Malpighiales; family Erythroxylaceae; genus Erythroxylum; species Erythroxylum novogranatense. Next base: position 46,185 of record JAIWQS010000221.1, on the reverse strand, counting down.
GGATCCAACAATGCATATGCTTGAAACCGTAAATCGAGCATACCCGCAATGGCGGCATCAAGGGAATCTGGGCCTCCTGCAGAGTCATGGCATAAACCACGGCACAGGCTGATATGCGCTACTTAGATCCTCGACCTCATCTTCGATCCCTCTGTTAGGCCTCGACCTCGGCCTCGGCCTCGGCCTCTCCATCTGGACCCACCACCACGGCTCTGCTTGCATCGTGGTATTGCTACCGATCTTCCAATCATAGCAGATGGGCTCCCACGATCTACAGGCGGTTCCTTACTAGGTGGTCCATCAAACCACACCTTAAGCGAGGCTCAGATAGCGATCGACACTCTCCATCGTGCCTCTTGCCACATGCTCACATAACGTAAACAGATTGCCTGAACCTCGGCATTGCCACCATCACTACTATGCATCTGGCGTCTCTCGCCCGGCTGACCGATCTGTCCAGCCCCTCTGCGGACTGAAGGGCCTACTCGGCGCTTCTTTGTACTCTCTTCCAAAGATTGCCACAGCTATCACTAGGTCTCTTAATCTGGTCCCTGACCAGGTCTCGGCCATCTGTTGCCTCGATGAGTCTGCTCATCCTCACTCTGCAGCCTCAACTCTATGAAATTGCCCATAACGGATCTAGCCAATAGGGTATGGATCTCCAGTTGAGTCGCCTTACTCAAAACGCCGACACTGTCGACCTCGGTAGCCACCAATGAAGAAACATAAACCACTAACTTTCGTTGAACCGCGCTTTTCATGAGTCGGCCACGGTCAATCTGTCCTGTCTCTCAACTCTAGGAACTCCTGTAACTTCATTTTCAGATAAATCTTGACCATGAAGTTGTCCTTGAAAGCCCTCAGAAAGTCATCCCATGTCAGTGTGCAGGGCCTGGTGGTACTACCCGGAATAGTCTTCCACCAGCGATATGCGAGAACCTCATGGCGAGGAAACCGCGTAGTCGAAACGCTCATCCGGGTAGCAGTCCATCTGGTCGAGGACTCTCTCAGTCCTCTCTAGCCATCCCTCACCCTCCGCAGGGTCGGTGCTGCCATAGAAGTCAGCCCCCCCTGCTTCGCAGATTGATCATATCTCCGTTCTGTCTCACGGAAATCGAGGAGGTAACTCCTCTGAATGAGTAGCGAGAGACTCCTACTAGCTCTACCGATTCCGGTCACCGGTTGTTCCACTCGATCTCCAGGACGGATGACCTAAAACAGACAAGAAATTCCGATCAGTTCCACTATCCTTTCAGTAATTCCACCTTAATTTCACTAATCCCAAAAGATGCCAAACCATGCTCTGATACCACTTAATGTAGCGCCCCCTCACCGTAGGGTACATCGGAAACCGAAGGTCGCTCGATATGTATCCCACGATAAAGGTGCACCAGAAACATTTCCATTAAAATCCACGTGGCATCGCAATAAATTAAAACCATAACATAACGAAATCGAGAAATTTAATAATCCTAAATAATCATACGTACAATCATCCATTATGAGAATAGACAAGTCTATCGGTCCCACACAAAACCAAAAAGAAGCGTCTGAAGCATCTATCCTAAGTCATCCTAAAAGAAACCGTCCCAACCGACACTGTGATCCATCGCTCCTCTTGCCAAAGACACTCCCACGGCGGAAAAGGCTATCTCCGGAGCTTGGGGTCAACTCTATCGATCTGAAAATAGGTTGCAATATTGGGTGAGTTGCGAACTCGGTGAAAACCATCATCGATGGTTCACTCAAATCATGCATTACGCACCCGACAAAGATATATACAAGATATATTCCTTAGCGGTATCATATAACCGTTTACGATATCTTTGTCAAAGTAATATTCAATTATCGGTATAGTATAACAATTGCATGACATTACGGAACAATTTACGGTAACATGTAACAACTTACGATAAATCATGCTATCACGTAATCGATAATTATCACGAGCGATAATTCATGCGAATGCAATGCACATGTGACTCTTTTCCGGTTATTGATGTTGTTCCCAAATGCTCGATCGATAAGCGGTGGGGACGCGTCGAGGATTTCTCCCCTCAGTGGGCGTCGATGCAGATGTGAGAGCTCGAGGCTCTTTTGGTGATATTAGCAACTTGGGACACATCCATTATCGATCATGCATTTATGCATGCAATGCGATGTTGATGGTATGGCTATAAAAGCTCGGTATATCGGTTCCCGGTATCATCGGTGATCGATTCGATGCGGTAAAAGCATACAATTCGATCCTAACACACGGTAATCATACGAGCATATAGCAATCGAGAATTTGAGAAACCAACTAGGTTACTCACTATAACCGAGCTACGGCACGGAAGTTCCCGCAATGTCCGTGGAACGACGATCCAACGGTGCCTTTATAATAGTAAAAAAATACAATCCCATTACTAGATGCTCAATTAGGCAGTTCCGTAATGCGTATGTCTTAGTGAAATGATGTACAATGCATGTTCACGATTTCCGGTGCTAAAACCCAATTTTGGACTCTTAGGCCCAATCCTAACTCTTCGCTCAATTGATCGACAATAATTGATTCAATCCTAACATTCAGTTCAATTTTCCTCAATTCATATTCCCTATAGCAATTCCCTATTCATCGGGTCGAAACCTCTATAGAAAATCCCAATTAAAACCCCAATTGTCTCAATTCAAAACTTAGGTCACACGATGGACCATTATTTGGCCTTATTCCCTATAAATCAATGTCATTTAAATCAATTCAAATACCCAAAATTATCCTCAATTGTAGACCTTTTTCCCTAATTCATAACGAATCTGGAATTACCTCAATCGGAGGTCTACACCCAATAAACCAAAATATAAACCATCAGAATAGTCCCTTCCACGGTGACGAAGAGACCCTCGCCACAAGTAAAATAATCGCTCGTCGGCGTGAAGGCTACTTGCTTGCGTGAACAACGCATTTTAGGCGCGCCATGAGAAACGAGGCTCGTCGGCGTCGACTAATTGGCTTCATGACGTCCTGTTCTCCCTCGCCATGAAAGCGAATGAAAATTCGCCAGGCGATACTGCATGCAGACGCTGACGTCATGGCGAATTCTTCGTCTTCTCCGATCGCTTTTCGTCCATTCTCTCTTCCTAAACCCACCATTAAGCATTCCCAACTACTCAAATCAACCATAATAAATGTCATAAATTCCATAAAACTATCAATAACAACATTAAAACTATTAAAACTTACCAATCAAAGATCGATCCACAAATCTCTCAAAATCACGTAAATCCTAAATCTTTCTCAAATCAACGATAACTCACTTCAATCCTTCTCAACCTTCATCAATCACAATAAATCAGTTAGGCTAGCACAATAGGAAGAAAATCATAGAGGAAAGATCGAAGAATCCTTACCTATGGAGGAAATCGAAATCATCGTGGGAGAGAAGAAGAAATGCCTTAGAAAATTTTCCCCCAAATTTCAAACCTATCTATTTATAGACCTAAGTCTCCAATTCAGTCAAATTTCAGTCTCTAAATTTCAATGGCTCAGCGTATTTATTTCCTATCAACAAAATTCTAATTTTGCCATTGCCATTAGACGATTCTTTCGATAATATCTGATCAATCATCGATCACCCAAATATTTCCGATCCGGGCATTTTCTCCCAAATTTCCCGAAAATCTCCTATAAACCACTATAAATTCCAATTACACTAAAACTATCCCAAAACAGTCATTTGAACCCAATTATTCCTAATTTCTCATTTAATCCCAATCCAGTCAGTCCAGTCAATTCATACTCATAATTAAGTACCGAAAAATCATGAATGCATGTTCCTATGAATAAATGCATATGCAGTAAACCTATTCCTCTATATTAGAGGCTAGTAACATGCTCAATCAGTGAATGCAATGAAACCTATCAGTCTGTTCCAATTACCAAAATATCCTCGCTAATAGTAACGGGATGTTACACTACCTCGGGCTCTGCCTTTGCCCCTGAATCCAGGTCCACCACCACGGCTCTGCTGCACTGTCGTGCTACTACTAGCTCTCCCACTCACAACAGCCTGAGCTCCCAAAATGTCTGGACAATTCCTGATCTGATGCTCCATAGAGCCACACCTGAGACAAGCTCCAGTAAATCTCCAGCACTTTCCACTATGTCTCCTCTCACAATACTCATACAACGGAGGAATCTGGCCTGAACCTCTGCCACTACCACTGCTAGATTGCCCAAATCTCCCCCTATGTACAAAACCAGACTATCTGGGTCCTCCCGAAGATCGAAACCTGCTCTGGCGCCTACTAAAGCTCCTACCAGAGCTGCCCTGATTGTCACTCGATCTCTTACTCCTAGATCCTGACCGGTCTCGGTGCGACTCATCTCGAAGTCTTTCGATCCAGACTGCAGCAGCTCTCAACTCGATAAAGGTACCCATATCAGACCAGGCTAACCTGGTACGGATCTGCAAATTAAGCCCTCCCTCAAATCTCCGGCACCTATCGGCCTCTGAAGCAATCAAAACCGAAGCATACCCCATCAGTTCATTGAACCGAACTTCATACTCGGCCACTGTCATCTGACCCTATCTCAACTCCAAGAACACCTGCATATTCATCTCCAAATAGACCTTGGGCATAAAATTATCCCGAAAGGCCCTCAAGAAATCCTCCCATGTCAGAATACAGGGCCTGGCGGAACTTTCCGGAACAGTCTTCCACCTTCTTCTATCTGGGCCACAAGCAAAGAGATCAGATAATCAAAACGCTCATTGGGGTCACAGTCCATCTGATCTAGGACTCTCTCAGTCCTCTCCAACCATCCCTCAGCCTCAGCAGGGTCGGTGCTGCCATAAAAGTCAACAGCTCCTTGCTTACGCAATCGATCATACCTCCTTTCCCGTCTCACGGGAACCCTAGGAGGCTGCTCCTCAAATAGAGGCACTGAAGACTCCCTACTAGCTCCGACTGATCCATGGTCAGCTGGTTGATCTACCTGATCACCAAGGACGGATGACCTACAACAAAACCACAATTTCGATCAATTTTTGCATTTCTCATTAAAATTCAAGCCTAAAATACACTATGCCCAAAAGATGCCAAACCATGCTCTGATACCACCTAATGTAGCCCCCCCTTACCGTAGGTTACATACCGAGACGCTCGTAGGTCGTTCCGATACATAACCCGCGATACGGGTGCACTACGATTCGATCATTTCTATAAACCACATGGCATCACTATAATAAAGCTGTAATATCAAAACCACTAAATTTTAAAAACCAAAAGATACTCTTGAATTCCTTTCTTAAACCAAATTTACAATTACATCATAATTACATACTATACAAATCCAAAAGGGACTGAAATAACTCCTAACTAGGTCATCCCCAAAAGATCCCAACTGACCGACCTATGAGCCATACTTCACTTGCCGGTACTCACACAGTAGGAAAAGTCACGCTAACTGGAGCTAGGAGTCGACTATCTCTGTCCTGAAAAATATATGCAATGTTAGGTGAGTTTGCGAACTCAATGAGCAACCATCATCGATGGTTCACCCAATTCATGCATTACGCAAAATTGCGTACAGATCAACACAATAACATGTTCAGAACAACAATCACAAATTCACTAAACAATCATCACACCTATGTATTTAACCCACTACAAATTCACAGCACAATCAGATATTGAATGCATGATGATTTTCATTTCATTTTAGTGTTGTGACTGAGAGTCAGTATTATCTCATTCCGGGCACATTAAACAGAAGTCGCATTTTAGGGGTAGGAGAACCCTCTGGGTATGCACTACTGCCCACGCGCATTAGGGATAGGAGAGCCCTCTGGGTATGCACTATTCCCTTTTCGCCTTAGGCCCGTTTTCCGATAATTGAGCTTATAGCTCCGATCAGAATTTGCTCCAGTCACAACTGTTAATTACCAATTTCCGATGATGCCTAGCATGCATTCACAATTTCACAATAACACATCTCATACAACAGTATTCATTTAGGTCACACAGTTCATTCAAGCATTTAACAAATCAGAGATTGAGGAACCAACTAGGTTACTCACCTCTAAACTTCCGAGCTACTGCCGGGAAGTCTCTACTATGTCGGAGGATCGACGCTCCACTTGCGCCTCTAAAACAAATCAGAATAATCACACATTACTAATTATACAATTTCTCATATTCAATAATGCATATGTAGCGAATGCAATTAGTACAATACATGTTATGACATTCCCGTTCCTATTCCCGAATCATCTCAATTCGACTCTTTCACTCTAATTCATAACAATTTCTAATACCATAATTCAATTGACTAGATTCCGAACTCTCTAAAGTCCAATTCCAAATCATAGAAATTATCTTTAAATCGAAATCAAATTCACTATTCAATCACCACACGATTTCGAGAACCACCGAAATCAATTCTGAATTTCTATTATCCGAAATTCACGATTCTTAGTCTCTATAATCACAGTCAATCAGTATCCAATTCAATAAGAATCTAAAACCTCAAAAATCATTACTTAAACAACTAATTCAATTTCGAAAATCAGGCTCCCTACGCATAAGGTAAGATCGTTACTTGTGGCGAGACTTCTCCCTCGCGACGTCGCGCTTGCCTCTCGTCGTGGCGTGTACTCTCTGCTTTCGTCGCGACGTGCGTTCTTGCTAAATCACGACGTGAAGAAGGAATTGGCTCGTCATGGCCGAGAACAAATTGTTAAATCGCGGCGATGCGGACTCTGGTTCATCTTCTCCGATCGACCTTCATCATTCTCTCTCTAAAAATCATTATCAAACTACCCATTCTTACACAATAAATACCATAAATGCATCAAACAACTATAAATAACAACATTAAACCATAAAATTTACCAATCAAGCCTCAAATCCTTAAACCTCCGTAAATCTCCTCCAAGCTCTAACAACCACGGTGATCACCCAAAGCCAAATGAAACCTCATCATCCTCAAGGATTAAACTAGGATTTGCACAAAAGGGAAGAAGCAACCAACGATCAAGAAGGAGGAACAAAAATCTCCAAATAGAGGGAGAAGATCAACGTGCCCTAGGTTAGAGGATAACTCTCTAAATTTCAAAACTCCAAGTATATATATAAAGGGTCGATTTAAGCCTAAAGATTATAGTCCTCAATTTCATTAAATTTCAGTCTCTAATTTCCAATGGCTCAACATTCTCGTTCCTCAAATCACAAATTCTAATTCTCCATGCCATTAGCCCATCAATTTCAGAACCGGAATCTAATTTATCAGTCATCATGCCATTTTTTCGGTCCGGACATAAAACTCCAAAAATTCCGAAAAAATTCTTATAAATTCTCAAAAATATGACACATGTTCCTACACTCCGATTTCGATTTTTAACTCTCTAAAATTTGATTTCTCTCCAATTCTATATTCAAAACTTAATCTATGCAATTATCACCCAATTCCCAATTTACATAATTAAATCGGGAAATTGCCATACATGCATGTACATACATATGCTCGTGCAACACTTAAGCATTTATCACTAAAATAGAGGCTATAAATGCATATGCAAGTCAAATCATAAATGCACATAGTCCTAAACCATCCGAATTACCAATATGCCCTTCACATTGGTAACGGGATGTTACAAAGTATTATATGGATTAAAGCAAACTCCACGAGCATGAGAATAGATGAGTATTTCCAAAAGAATGGCTTTGCAAAAAGCCTACTTGAATATGCCTTATACACGAAGAAAAATAAAGATGGTGATATCTTGATTATGTGTTTATATGTGGATGATATGATCTTCACGGGAAATGATTCGAATATGTTCAATGAATTTAAGAAAGTTATGACTAAAGAATTCAAAATGATATTTATTGGTGAAATTTCGTACTTTCTTATAATTGAGATAAAATAAATGGGAGATGGAATATTTATGTCGCAGAAGAAGTACGCGGAACAAATCTTAAACAAGTTTAGAATGAAATATTGCAAGCCAATGGCTACGCCAGTAAAAACAAGTGTAAGATTAAGAATAGATTCAAATAGAGAGTAAACTCAACACTATTCAAGAGTCTAGTCGGAAGTTTGAGATACTTGACTTTCACAAGCCCGGATATTATGTACATAACGAGATTGGTCGGTAGATATATGGAGAAGCCAAAAAAGATCACTTCATTGCGAAAAAAGAATTTTAAGATATGCAAAAGTCTGATAAATCATGGCCTATTAAAGGTATAACAAATCACGATCTATTTTATACACATTCTCAAGATTTAAAGTTGATTGTTTATTTAGATAGTGATTATAGTGGATCATTAGATGTTGAAATAACACCTTTAGATATGCATTTTATATTGGATCAACAATATTTTCGTGGTCATAAAAAAAGTAACAAATAGTTACTCTTTTGATGTGTGAAGCCGATTATATCATTGCAGGAGCATGTACATGTCAAGCAATATGATTGAAGCATATTTTGACTGAGATATACACACAAGAAGGTTCGATTACAATATACATTAACAATAAATCTGCTATATCACTTGCGAAAAATTCAGGGTCACATAGACGAAGCAAACATATAGATACATAATATCATTTTATTCGAGAACAAGTTAAAGACAAAACTATAGAGCTCATTCATTGCATAACTGAAAATAAACTTGTGGATAATTTTACAAAGCCTTTGAAGATCGATGTATTTCACAAACTCAAAAAAAGCTTGGCATGCAAAGTTGTGTGTTGAGGAAGAGTGTTGGAAGACAAACCCGTGTAGAACTTTTCTGGGTTCTTTTAGAGAAGAAAAATGAGTTTTATTACTTAGGATTATCACTTTGTTAGCTGTCAAAGTTTATTAATTATAGCTGTTAGTTAGTGTAGTTGTTGTTAACTGTCAAAGCGTGAGTGAATTGACTTTCATGCCTATAAAAAGATCCTTATATTTGTAATGCATGTATGATAGAAAAATAGAGAAATACAGAGAAGAAGCTCATATAGCAGCAACTAGAGTGTAATGTTGTTTTATTATCAATATATTAGGTCTTCATGGTAGTTACATCTCTACCACCAGTTGGCGTTGAGGGAGGCGGCTGGTTCCATAAGAGTGCTAGATCTGGGCAGCGATTGGTCACTGACGATAGGCTACTAAAGCCAAGGAGATAGCGGTGACATCCGACAGTAAGGTTGGACATGCGGTGATGTGAAAACACCAAGTTGCGGTTAGAAATCTGAGTCACTCATCGGGGTAGCACATGTTGAGTCAAAACCAATTGCTTAAACTTAACACTTTCACTCTTGCTTTGATACCACCTATGTTGGGACCTGACGTGGAAATCGGACCCCAACAGGAAAAATGAACGAAAAGACAAAACAAAAACGAATTGAATTCGGAAATCATAAAGCGGAAGCAAAATCATAAGCAAAATCGAAGAATCAGATTTACAAAATTTCAGAAACAAAGAAACAAAACGGATCAATCAACCACAAATGTTGGATCTCGTTTTCGGAACCTAACCTCAGAATCATAAATTGAACATATGTAAAAAAAGTGAGTAAACTTATTCTTGGCGAAAGCGAAATGAATTGGCTCGGAAACAAAACGCTGAAGGATGAAACCTTGACTCTGACATCCAAAAACAAATATTTTGGAAACATCGCGTTGGAAACCATAAGATTTAACCAATCCGAAATTGGTATTATTTTATTTTATTTTATTTCTTTCATCTAATACAAATCAAAGCAATATAATTTCCCTTTTGGAACTTTATCCTCAATCAAAACTCAATTCATATTATTCTTCATAATCATGTCTCATCGTGATAAACTCTTACAATCTCACACGTGTCAATATACCCACAGATCATACACACATAAGGACTTCAATTATATCAGTTCTATCACATCAATCATCGGGCCTCCTGTCCGGAATCCAAACGCAATTAATCACATTCATATTCACATATAGTACTTCAATACCCAAGGCACATTCACAATTCGATTCTATACACAGTTCCATAATTCATTTACATCATGAAATACATGCTTACAAATTTTTAATGGCATTTCAATCCATGTTACAACATCAGTATCAAAACCACAATGCACAAAATACAGCAATGCTCAATATGTCTGAAATCTGAATCTTGCAACAATTTAACTTAAAGCCAATCATATGCATAACGGACGGACGTCTAAACTTTCTTTCATCTGATCTCCATCTTGATACCTGGAGATGGGGATGAAAGGGGGAGGGGGGTGAGCTTTACAGCTCGTGGATACACATTTATAATAAAAGATAAGCAAAAACCTTGTAAACAGTTCACTTGTTTTAGAAAACTTTCATGGAGTTTATAAAACATATGTTTTTTAGGCTTTCAGCCAAAATCCATAAGTTGCAAATCATGAATGCATCAAACTTGATCAAACATAACATGAGCATATAGACACATCAGAATGATTTGGGTAAGTCCAAATTCATGACGCACTACACATTTCCATCGAAAAGGTCCTGTGTAGTCGTAGTTTCTTGAGGGAGTCCTTGAAGGAACTCCGTCGCACTAGCGGGCAGGTGGGAGAAGTTTATTCTTGGTTCAACGTGCACGTGATGGTTCTTGAGGGACTACCACAAACCCACATAATATACATAGTTCAAACTCTTGTAAACTTGTTGTCAAACTGGCACTTTCTTGTAAACTTGCTTATCATGTACTTGATGTATATCTTGAAAACCATTCTTGAAAACATGATTTCAGAACATGCGTCTTTTTCAAAGTATCACTCAAATCATGAAACAACATATAGCATATTTCACAAGTCATTCATAAACAATGATGTAGCACTTATGATGCAATTTAAAATCAGAAAACTTATTTGATTTAAAGAAAATAGTAGTAGCCTATTTTAAATTATAAACATGTACCCACCTGAATTCCTTACTTGAATACATGCTTAAAAGATGTCTCTCCTCTTGATCCCCTTGCCTTCCTTGATTCCCTTTATCAAAATGTAAAAATCCCATTCAATAAGACTGACAAAAGCTGATAATATTCTCTTCTAGATAAATGATCCCCATTATCTTAAATCTCTAATGAATCTAAAATCATTCAATTTGTTTAAAAAATCCTAAAGTTAAACTCCAAACATATTGGGACTATCCTTATGTTGAAATAAGAATCTATACTCAACTTCTGACCAAAATTTAAGATTCTTATGGACTGAATTTCAATTTTAGTTCTTCACAAAACATGTAGCTCAATGTTTCTAGTTTACAACGAATTAAAAATCACTTCATTTGGACCTCTACATCAAAAGTTATGCCCAAATTACCAAAACATATATGTGTAGAAGCTTGAGCTCGTGTGGCGAAACCAAGAGGTTCACTTGCATGGCGGCCCAGCTTGTGGGCAGCTGCTGACGTGCTGCGTTTGCGTCTTGCCATGACGTCATGCTTCTTGCGCACCGCGGCGTGCACAAATTCGTGCGCTGCAATGTGCGCATGAGCACATCGCGACGTGCGAGCCCAGAAACTCCCAAAACCTGATTTTTCCACGATCTTCATCTACAATCCTTACATAAATCAAACATAACTCATCTGAACCACAAATTATCATTCCTACTTCATTTATAAACTCATTCCAACACAAAAGTCATCCACAAACACACTAAAATCCTTAACCCTAAAACCACACATATTCTTTAACTCATTCGAAAGCTTCTAACACTTAATCCTCTATTAACTAACATCAAAACATGTTTTATTCATCTAATTAAGTGGAAGGATGCTTATACTTACTTGATTTGGCTTCAATTTCTTCAAAATCGTCAAACCCTACTTTTTCTTCTTCTCTTCTTCTTCCACAGCTCCTTCCTCTTTTCTCCTCATTCCCAAATTTCCTCTTCTAATTCATACTCTTAATAAGTAGGCAATGTCCATTTTACCCTCCAATATAAGTCTTATTGTTGGGACCCGATCCGAAAACCTTCTCTTCTCCTTCTTCTCTCTTCTTCATCTTTTCTTTCTTTTATTTCTCTTCTTCTTTCTTTGCTTCTGGAAAAATCGTGCTCCCTCCTCTCAAAAACGACCATCCCTTTTGTGTTTCACTTAATGAAGCACAATTTACCATCTTGCCCCTCCAATTAAGCCTATTTCCAAGTTTGCCCCTGCACAGGATTTTTAAAATCTGATCGCTTGCGTCCTGTTTTCAAGCATCTAAACTAAATAATTTGGACAAACTTTCTTCTTGAAAATTGTTCCTCTAGATCATACGAATCCAACGCCACCGACCGCGCTCAATTCGGATCAGAAATGAAGAAGTTATAGCTGAAATACTATCGGACCTTCACAAAATCCGAGACTGAACATTAACATAACTTCAGTCCAGAAATTAACAATCTTAGGGATGAATTTAAATTTTGATCCCTCCACAAGAGTTGTATCCCTATATCTTAACTTTATTTTCCCTCAAGAATCAACTCAATCGGAGTTGTACAGCTCCCGAAAATCGCAAAATACTGAACCATGTTCAGAAAATTATCCAACTTATAACCTATAACCAAATCTCTTACTTTGGTTCAACCAATCTCTTTCCATTTAATCTCCTAAAAATCATAATTCTTCAAGAAAATGAAATTAATCGTTGTAGGAATCCAACGCTTTGAGAATCAAATCAATCGGATGTCGGACGAAGGAATTATAAGCAAAAGATTACGAAAGGATCGGATAAAGAAGCAAGTAATGTGAAACTTCAAAACCAAACTTTTCAAAAATCATATCTCGATCCCGAACTCAGAATTTGACAAATTTGGTGTCAATAAAAGATCAAAGGAAGCTATACAACTTCCTGAAGTACTCAAAATCAAATTAGGTCTCAAAAGGTCAAAACCTCAATCAAAGATTCTGTCCAAAACAACTTTTCCTAAACGACTTCCAATTTTTAATCGCTCATAACTCCTAGCCCCGAAATCGAAAAATTGCAAACCTCATATCAATGGAAAGATAAAAATATCATCTAAAACTTTCATGAAGATCACGTACTCTAATTCAAACTAAATCCATACGACGAGTGGCCTCGAAGCATAGAACACACAAATCTATACTTAATAGCATTTTCAAAACAAAGCATATCTTGAAATTCATATCTTTCAATCCCGACATCGAAAATAGCAAACTTTAGGTCCACAAAAGCTCTCGGCAGAAACTACAATGTTCATGTTGATCACTTTCTCGAATTTTGCCTAAATCAAAAGTCAACTTTTTCTTAAAAAGTCAAACTTCAAGCCAGTTTGACTAATCATAACTCTCACTCCGTTATCGAAAAATATCAAACTTTATGGCTACAGCTCTTGACATAAACTACAAATTTCAGAAGATAATTTTCTCAAATTCTCCCAAAATCAAAAGTCAACTCCCAAGTCAAACAATTTTTCCTATTCATCCCCAAAGTCAAACTTTCTAAATTTTTCAAATTTTCACACTTTTCTTTTTAATTCTTGCTATTTAACTTCATTTCAATCAACTCATCCACTTGAACTTTTATAAACCATACCAATCTCCTGATTATCAAATACATCGACATCGATAATGCTTTTCTCATAAGTTTCCTTAAAGCATACATACAACACATATATATATATAACACTTATTTTATATCATTTCTTATTTCTAAATTCTACTTAAAATTGGGGTCCAACATTTCTTCCCTCTTAAAGAATTTCTTCCTCGAAATTCAAGCGTAGTCATTAAGTAACACATCCTTCTCATAATAGTCAAATCACTTTCTTTTCTTAACTTAACCACTATTTTCACTTCTCATTTATATCGAATACTATTGTCTCAAATAGAATATTTCTTAACAATTTTCACAAGTCAATAGTCATCAAAATTCATCATAAAATTTTAATCACAAGGTCTTAATCTCGAACCTAAAATCAATCGTAATCCTTAACCTTAATTAAATAATCACTCTTCTTATCTAATTTTTCTTCATCATGTTGGAGTTATGTAAATATAGTGCCTGGAAAGCAAGTGTATTTACATGTAACTATCTTCTTGATTCTGAGCTTTGTAATGAAAATATTTATTATTAATAAAACAAAAGAGTTTGGTTTTTATCTGTATGAGCATTATATATACGGTGTAAAGGTACCAAGATTCATTTGTAAGTAATATACATATACATAGAGATGTATGGGAAACATGTATATTATTAGAATCAGATTAATTGATTCACAATTGAATAATCAAGTTAGTCGTTTGATTATGGTTTAGAGCGTAGTGTTGCGATTTATCTCCATATAAGTAAAGGAGTTTACTTAAAGGGAATGATGAGTTTTATATCGTGATAGTAGTAGACTATTGATAATGGCACTATTAAATGAATGCGGAATCAAGTATGTTTTCAAGAATAAAGTGAGTACATTACTTTAATCTTAAAACATACAACTTAAGCATTAAGCTTATTATGAACCACAATCTTGATGAGTGGTGAACTCATATATGTTTCATTATAATTCTTGATATGATCGGAATGGATTTTCTGAGGTATTAATCCGATTATGCGCATGTTGGAATTATTAATTGAAACATGTATCGAGAACATTCACTCGAATAAAGAGTTTATAGTGTTATCATCTCTTCTAGATGTTTTAAGGAGATTTGGTGATTAAGCTGGCGCCCGATGGTTTGATGGACTAGCTACCCATCAAGTCTTAACACTAAGATGAGATCTTATGTGTTAATCACCATATAAAGTAAAATGAGAGATCTAGAAGGAAAAACCAACATAAGGGCAAAGCGGTAATTTTATCCTTTGTTGTGCGGATGGCTATAATAAGGTTCTAAATAGGGTTTGCAATTGGACATATTCTCATAATATTTAATAATTCAAGAGTTCAACTAATTGTCTTTAGTGGAAAGACATTTAGTTAATAAGCTAGAATTAATTCAATGAGATTGAATTATTTACGGGCTTATTGGACTTGAATTATCAAAGTCAATAAGATTCCCACTTGGCTTTAAGGAAGGTTATCAAGCTAAGTAAGAAGTAGTTTGGAGGCTTTAGAAGTCCATAATTGAATGATGGGCTTATACTAATTAATAGTTAATTGGAAGCCCATATGTTCATTTAGAAATGGGCTTGTTTTGGTTTAATGTAATTGATTAGATTAATTATATTAAAACATTTTTTTAAAATGGAGAAGAAGCAATTTCGAAATTGTGTTAGGTTAGATGTGTAACCACACATTTGACATTAAAATACTAAATAAAGATGGTCTTTATTATGGTTCATCATTATTAAATGGAGTTATGAACTTACCATTAAATGGTTTAATGGTTGGCTTTTAATGTTGGCATGTAACCTATTTGCATTCATTAGATTAAAGATGAAAGATGTGCATTAGATGGACCATCTTCCTTCTTTCTTCTTGCCAAAATCGAAATGGGTATTCAATTATAGGTTATGGTCTTTTCAAATAGCCATTTTAAAGATAAATGAAGTAAGTCTCATTTATTGGCTATTTGATGAGTGATTAATGTAAGAAGTGATGAATTGGATGCCTCTCACTTTTTCCATTCATGCATATTTGGAAATTGAGAGGTAAGAAAGGGTTCTTGCATGGTTTTTATACATTCTCTCCTTTCATGCAAGGAATAACCGAAATTCCTAAGTGAAAGAATTGAAAAGAGTTTCAATTTTGGTTCTTCTTCTTAAGAAAATCTCCTCCAAATATTTCTTCTCCTTTCCCACCAAAGGATTTTGTTAACCTAGTTGTCCTTGAAGAACAAGTGGTAAATCTAATTGGTTGAGGATACTACAACAAGGAAGAAGATAGATTGCTAAAGGAAAAGACTTCAAAGGCAAAGGATTTGGATATAAGAAGGAGAGGATAGCCTTGAGGATTTAAAGGCATGTGAAGAAGTCGGTAATTCCTTTTATCTTGTTCTTGGTTTTATTATCCTTATACCATATCATGTATGGATTAGCATGTTGATTTGGATATATTTCTTCCTTACAAGATGATTTCTTAAAAGTTTTGAAATCTATCGCTTCTCCATACTAAGCATGCTTTCTTTTCCGATCCAACAATTGGTATCGAGCCGATTTTCATGCATGATTTCGGTTCCTATATGGTGGATGCATGGGTTGGCAATCTTTTCATGTATACTACATATTTTTATGTGATACAAATATATATGGTGTATGTTGCTCTTTGGTTGTCCATAGAAGTTAAATTTTATCTTGTAAGATTTCTTCGTTTGGTTTGTAACAAGGAGGTGGTCTATCATCACCATGTTTCCTCCTTGGTTTCTTTTTCTATTTTATTTGATTTTGTAATGTAAAATTGATGTAATGATGAAGAAGGAGCAGCCATGGATTGAAGAAATGGAAAGGTAAAATTTTGGTGTATCCTTTTGTGTTTTGGCATAAGTTTTGTGAAAACTAAGTTGCTGAAATTTTGTTTCAATGAATCATATTTCAGTTATGATTGGAAAACAAGTGCTGGTTTTTGTTTCAAAGAATCCAATTTCGGTTTTGCTAAAATACTAAGTTCTGTTTTAATTTTCATGAAATGAGTTTCGGTTTTAATAAAACAAGTGCTGGGATTTTTTCAAAAAAGATTTGGTTTTCTAAAAATCTAGTGCTGGAATTTTATTTTTCAAAATGAAAAATTCTAATTTCATAAATGCCATTACATTTTGTTTACGAATGGGCGGATCATGTTAGCGAAGAGTTAAAGCGGAAGATCCAAGATGAAGAAGCATATTTTGGGCCTAAAAGGCTTGTAATTATTTTATGTTTCTAGGATGGACAATCAAAAGTGGCTTTATTAGTTCATGTGATGAATGGAGAAATGAATGCTTGTAATATGTGATATTATGTGATTGCATGTCATTTAGAAAATTGCCAACCTAGGCCTAGCCATGCATTCATTATGTATGAGATATATAATGAAACAATATAGGATGGATAATAAATTGCATCTAGACAAGATGGTATTTAAAACTTAAAGCCCAAAAAGATTGAGTGGGAGAGGATGCTCCTGTGAGAGTCCACGGTCTCCAAATGATGGCCCGTTTGCATGTGGTGAAGTGTTACTCCCCATCGAAGGGCATGAATCCTAGATCTTGCATGATTTGGGTCTCCTTAAGGATAAGTCCATAATGATAGCAAATGTGACCTCCACCGAGGCATGATTTGTAGGTATCTTTAGTGAATGAATCAAATGGTTATACACTCAACATTTTTATCAATAAGCGCCCACCGTAGCTCTGTTGGTAAAAGTATGGACCAAATTAAGGCGCTTCTTAAAAATTGAGCATGAGATGCTTGGTAGTTTTTTAGTGGGAGGGTCCCGGTTTTCTTTTAATAGATAAGATGGCCCACAGTCACTTGATGCATTATAGATAAGAAAAATAACCGTCGTATAATGTTTTAATTTTTAAGTTTTGTTAAATCTATCATCATGCATACATGCATCATGATTTTATACAAAGTTCCATAAATTGTTGACTAGTATGCTCATGTTTTAATAATTTATATTTTCAGACATAATCGACCCACAAAATGAATCCACTCACCTTTCTTGACTAATAACAAATTGGAAAATGGAGACAAGTTTAATGAATGGAGCGTAACCTTGACATTGTTCTTCAATATGAGCGTATTTCATGGGTGTTAACTGAAAATGAGCCTACACCTCTAAGTGGAGATGCAACTCTGAGCAAGTCCAACAACGTGGCGTTGGCGAGAATCTTGACAAGACTACTAAGTGTTATATTAAAGCTACATCGTGGCATGTTGCAAAAGCAAATTGCTTGTATGAAAGCTGCTAGTGCAATGGTCCATCACCTACATGAGATGTTTGGTGTGAGGACTAGGTCTGCAAGTGAAAGCTATCCAAACCTTTCATAATCTCGAGGCGAAACTTTGGTGAGCCGGTGTGGGATTACATGATGAAGGTAATCTCTGCGGTCCTTGAGGCTTGAGATGCTTAGGCGGATATGGATGCGGACACGCAGATGATTATGATCATCGATAGCTTAACTCTTCTTTTCAGCAGTTTAAGTTGGACTATGAGCTCAGCGGCAAGGATTACACCTTGGTGAGTTGATGAATACCCTCAGAGCACGGAGAAATATTGAATATTAAGGCTCGTGGGCGAAAGCTAATGTAGCTTCTTCTTCTAAGCCAAGGTAGGCAAGGAAAGAAGAAGGGTCGATGAAAAGAAGGCCCAAATAGGGGTCAAGGCCAAACCCGTGAAAAAGAAGGCGAAAGAGAACATCAAAGGAAAGTGTTTCCTTTGTGATGAGATGGGCCCTTTGGAAAAGAAGCATCCGATCTACCTAGAGTCCCTCAAAAGCAAACAAGGTATGGGCTTCCTAAGTTTGTTAGGAACTAGAAATGTGGCAGATTTATCTACTTCTTGGATATTAGATTCAGGATCCACTAACCATGTTTGTAATTCTTTGCGGGGTTCAATGAGGAAAAGACTTCTAAGGCCGGTTTCAAGTTAAGATAGCGAGATGGTTCCTATGTTTATTGAGAATCGGTGGGAGTAGTTATCTTGGACTTTCTAGTGGTCATAGGTTATATTTGAAAGATGTTTATTACATGCCAATGATTGTAAGGAACATGATTTCATTTTTTTGTCTAATAAAATCTGGTATTCCTTATATTTTGAAAAAGTTGTTTCAATATATGAGAATAAGTTTTATTTGTGAAGCGATAATTAAGCGAGGATTGTTTTTTATAAAACCTATGAAAGGCTCACTAAACACCACAGAATTGATAAAACCAAGACAATCCAATATCTCTAGCATTAATTCAAAGTATCATGGCATCTAAGGATGGGTCATATCAATCGAGAAAAGACTTGTGAGCTAGTAAGGATGAGATCCTATGGGCTTGGATAGTGATCCATTACCCACTGTGAATCTTGTATTGAAGGAAAAATGACAAAAGCCTCATTTCCTTCAAGGAAATAGATTTGAATCCACATTGGACATGGTACATCTTGATGTGTGTGGGCCCGTGAATGTACAAGCTAGAGGAGGTTATGAATATTTCATAACTTTTATAGATGATTACTCAAGACATGGCTATTTGTATTTGATGCATAAAAGAGTGAATCTTTGAAAAGTTCAAAGAATTCAAAATGAAGGTGAGAAGCAACTTGGCAAGCCATTAAAAGCGACTTGATCGGATCGAGGTGGTGAGTATTTATCTGGAGAGTTCGGCAATATTTAATTGACAATGGAATTGTTTCCAATTTATCGACTCCTCGTACACCTCAGCGAATGGTGTAGCGAGAGGAGAAATAGAACTCTATTAGAAATGGTAAAATCAATGATGTCTATGCTAGCCTTCGAGAATGGTTACGGGGATATGCCATCTGAAGGCAACATATCTTCTTAACTTTGCTCCATCCAAATCGGTGCCTAAAACACCTAGGGAGTTGTGGGTGGCGAGTGCCTTCATTGAGGCACTTGAGGACTTAACATCCGACCCGTGTTCTAAAGCTGAATCCACAAAGATGGAACCAAGGTCAGTATGTTTGTTTATAGGATATCCTACGAGAACTTCGAGGGTACTATTTTACAGATCCTCGTGATAGGAAGGTATTTATATGTACAAATGCAAACTTCTTAGAGGAAGAGTTTGTGAGAAATCACAAAGGAAGAAGTGAAGTAGTACTAAAGGAGTTAGCAATTTCATCCAAACCAAGTTGTTTTGGATATGACGAACAAGATGTCGAAATGGATTCAAGAGTTGAATCGAAGTCAACCTAAACATCAAGATGTGCCTGAGGCGTAGTGGGAGGGTTGTGAGACAACTAGATAGGTATCGGGTTTAGGAGAAGCAATTGCCATCTCGGACTAAGAAGAAACAGATCCGTTCACGTATACACAAAGGCTTAATGATGTTGATGCGGAAAATGGCTCGAAGGCAATGGAATCGGAAATAGATTCTATGTATACTAATGAAGTCAGGTCTTGTAGATCTACCACCAGTGTAAAAACCATAGGGTGTAAATGGATCTACAAAGGAAAAGGATCGGATGGAAAGGTAGAGACCTTTAAAGCTAGATTAGTAGCTAAAGGCTATACTCGAAAGGAGGGTATAGACTACGAGGAGACTTTTCTCCGGTTGCCATGCTTAAGTCCATCGAGATTCTTTTGGCCATAGCAGCCTATTTCGATTATGAAATATGACAAATGGATGTCAAGACCGCATTTACGAATGGAGATCTTGAGGAGACCATTTATATGGCCCGACGGAAGGATTCATTGAGTTAGGTAATGAGCATAAGGTTTGCAAGTTGCAAAGGTCCATTTATGGACTTAAGCAACATCTAGTCTTGGAACATTAGGTTTGATAAGGCTATCAAAACCTATGGGTTCATACAAAACCTAGATGAGCCTTGTGTTTACAAAGAATACAAGAAGGTAAGGTTACTTTCCTAATCACGTATGTTGATGACATTACGCTCATTAGAATGATGTGGGAATGTTATCTGCGGTTAAGGATGGCTGAATGAGCGAGTTTTCAATGAAGGATTTGAGAGAGGCTACCTATGTTCTAGGATCAAACTTATAAGGGATCGTGCGAACAAGAAGATAGTTTTGTCTCAACTAACCTACATTGAGAATATGCTCAATAAGTTAGCCATGCAAGATTCGAAGAGGGTTTCACTCTACTGAGACATAGAATCAAACTTTCAAAGAACAAGCACCTAAAACCCAAGAGGAGGTTGAGCGCATCGTAACATTCCATATGCTTGACGGTTGGTAGTTTGATGTATGCAATCAGTGCACTAGACCGGATATACATTACGGTGATGGGATGATAGCGATTTCATCGAATCGAGAATGGAACATTGAATTGCGGTTAAGTCATACTTAAGTATATTAAGTGGGACGAAGAACTTAATGCTTGTTTACTCTGGAAGTAATCTTATTCCGGCGGGATATCACAATTCGATTTCCAATCAGATGTTGATTCAAGAAATCAACTTACGGTTCTATATTTACTTTAGGAGGTGGAGCCATAGTTTGGAGGAGTGTCAAGCAATCTTGTATTGCTGATTCGACTATGGAGGTTTGAGTATGTTCTGCTTGTGAAGCGTGAAAGGAAGCGATCGCTCGGAAGTTCCTAAATGATTTGGAGGTAGTTCGAGGCGAGCGAAAAAGCCATTACACTTTATTGTGATAATAGTGGGGCGTTGGCTAATTCTAAAGAACCTCGAAACCACAAAGTGCGCCAAACACATTGGCGAAAGTATCATCTCATAAGGGAGATAATACAACGTGAAGAAGTGGATGTGGTAAAGATTCTTCTGAGAGAAAACCTTGCTGATCCGTTCAAAGACATTGACTCAAAAGAGCTTTGAGGGTCACTAGAAGGGATGGGAATGAAGGATATGTCAAACTTGCTTTAGAGGCGAGTGGGAGATTGTTGGAGTTATGTAAATATAGTGCCACAGGAAAGCAAGTGTATTTACATGTAACTTTATCTTCTTGATTCTGATTTTGTAATGAAAATATTTATTATTAATAAAACAAAAGAGTTTGGTTTTATCTGTATGAGCATTATATATCTGGTCATAAGGTGCCAAGATTCATTTGTAAGTAATATACATATACATGAGATGTATGGGAAACATGTATATTATTAGAATCAATTAATTGATTCACAGTTGAATAATCAAGTTGGTGGTTTGATTATGGTTTAGAAGCTGTAGTGTTGCGATTTATCTCCATATAAGTAAAGGAGTTTACTTAAAGGGAATGATGAGTTTCATATCATGATAGTAGTAGACTATCGATAATGGCACTATTAAATGAATCGGAATCAAGTATGTTTTCAAGAATAAAGTGAAACATTACTTTAATCTTAAAACATACAACAAGCATTAAACATTATGAACCACAATCTTGATGAGTGGTGAACTCATATGTGTTTTATTATAATTCTTGATATGATCGGAATGGATTTTATAGGGTATTAATCCGATTATGCATGTTGGATTTATTAATTGAAACATGTATCGGGAACATTCACTCGAATAAGAGTTTATAGTGTTATCATCTCTTCTAGATGTTTTAAGGAGATTTGGTGATTAAACTAGCGCCGATAGTTTGATGGACTAGCTACCCATCAAGTCTTAACACTAAAATGAGATCTTATGTGTTAATCACCATATAAAGTAAAATGAGAGATCTAGAAGGAAAAACCAACATAAGGGCAAGCGATAATTTTACCCTTTGTTGTGCGGATAGCTATAATAAGGTTCTAAATAGGGTTTGCAATTGGACATATTCTCATAATATTTAATAATTCAAGAGTTCAACTAATTGTCTTTAGTGGAATGACATTTAGTTAATAAGCTAGAATTAATTCAATGAGATTGAATTATTTACGGGCTTATTGGAGCTTGAATTATCAAAGTCTAATAAGATTCTCCACTTGGCTTTAAGGAAGGTTATCAAGCTAAGTAAGAAGTAGTTTGGAGGCTTTAGAAGTCCATAATTGAATGATGGACTTATACTAATTAATGGTTAATTGGAAGCCTATATGTTCATTTAGAAATGGGCTTGTTTGGTTTAATGTAATTGATTAGATTAATTATATTAAAGCAATTTTTTAAAATGGAGAAGAAGCAATTTGAAATTGTGTTAGGTTAGATGTGTAACCACACATTGACATTAAAATACTAAATAAAGATGGTCTTTATTATGGTTCATCATTATTAAATGGAGTTATGAACTTACCATTAAATGGTTTAATGGTTGGCTTTTAATGTTGGCATGTAACCTATTTGCATTCATTAGATTAAAGATGAAAGATGTGCATTAGATGGACCATCTTCCTTCTTTCTTCTTGCCAAAACCGAAATGGGTATTCAATTATAGGTTATGGTCTTTTCAAATAGCCATTTAAAGATAAATGAAGTAAGTCTCATTTATTGGCTATTTGATGAGTGATTAATGTGAAGTGATGGATTGGATGCCTCTCACTTTTCCATTCATGCATATTTCGAAATTGAGAGGTAAGAAAGGGTTCTTGCATGGTTTTAGACATTCTCTCCTTTCATGCAAGGAAGAACCGAAATTCCTAAGTGAAAGAATTGAAAGAGTTTGATTTGGTTCTTCTTCTTCTAAGAAAATCTCCTCCAAATATTTCTTCTCCTTTCCCACCAAAGGATTTTGTTAACCTAGTTGTCCTTGAAGAACAAGTGGTAAATCTAATTGGTTGAGGATACTACAACAAGGAAGAAGATAGATTGCTAAAGGAAAGACTCAAAGGCAAAGGATTTGGATATAAGAAGGAGAGGATAGCGCGTGAGGATTTAAAGGCATGGCGAAGAATTCGGTAATTCCTTTTATCTTGTTCTTGGTTTTATTATCCTTATACCATATCATGTATGGATTAGCATGTTGATTTGGATATATTGCTTCCGCTGCAAGATGATTTCTTAAAAAGTTTTGAAATCTATCGTTTCTCCATACTAAGCATGCTTTCTTTTTCCGATCCAACACATCATACATATTTTTCACTTCTTCACAAGGAACTCTTAAGATCATATTAACGCACAATCACTACAAATCAATATTTCTCAATCCATTTACACGGATCAAAGGTTCAGGTCTTACTGAACCTTAGAATGGATCAATCATCAGTCAAATCAATACCATCATCAAACTCGTCTTTCAACTTTTCATTCGTTCATGTCCCAAATATATAATCATACACAATTCATCCCAATCATTAAAATTTCAATCTCATTTTCCTTAATACATTTCTAAAGTCATGATAGGTCACTCACATCAAATCACACTATCATTAATGCAATTCGATCCCAATCTCTTATCAATCTCCTGCGCCCAGTTACGATCCTAATACTGGGCTCTGATACCATAAATGTTGGGACCCGATCCGGAAACCTTCTCTTCTCCTTCTTCTCTCTTCTACATCTTTTCTTTCTTTTATTTCTCTTCTTCTTTCTTTTCTTCTGGAAAAATTGTGCTCCCTCCTCTCAAAAACGACCATCCCTTTTGTGTTTCATTTAATGAAGCACAATTTACCATCTTGCCCCTCCAATTAAGCCTATTTCCAAGTTTGCCCCTGCACAGGATTTTTAAAATCTGATAGCTTGCGTCCTGTTTTCAAGCATCTAAAAGAAATAATTTGGACAAACTTTCTTCACAAAAATTTTTCCTCTAGATCATACGAATCCAACGCCACTGACCGCGCTCAATTCGGATAAGAAACGAAGAAGTTATAGCTGAAATACTATCGGACCTTCACAAAATCCGAGACTGAACATTAACATAACTTCAGTCCAGAAATTAACAATCTTAGGGATGAATTTAAATTTTGATCCCTTCACAAGAGTTGTATCCCTATATCTTAACTTTATTTTCCCTTAAGAATCAACTCAATCGGAGTTGTATAGCTCCCGAAAATCGCAAAATACTGAACCATGTTCAGAAAATTATCCAACTTATAACCTATAACCAAATCTCTTACTTTGGTTCAACCAATCTCTTTCCATTTAATCTCCTAAAAATCATAATTCTTCAAGAAAATGAAATTAATCGTCTTAGGAATCCAACGCTTCGAGAATCAAATTAATCGGATGTCGGATGAAGGAATTATAAGCAAAAGATTACGAAAGGGATCGGATAAAGAAACGAAGTAACGGAACTTCAAAACCAAACTTTTCAAAAATCATATCTCTCGATCCCGAACTCAGAATTTGACAAATTTGGTGTCAATAAAAATATCAAAGGAAGCTCTACAACTTTCCTGAAGTACTCAAAATCAAATTAGGTCTCAAAAAAGGTCAAAACCTCAATCAAAGATTCTGTCCAAAACAGCTTTTCCTAAATGACTTCCAATTTTTAATCGCTCATAACTCCTAGCCCCAATATCGAAAAATTGCAAACTTCATATCAATGGAAAGATAAAAACATCATCTAAAACTTTCATGAAGATCACGTACTCTAATTCAAACTAAATCCATACGACGAGTGGCCTCGAAGCATAGAAAACACAATCTATACTTAATAGCATTTTCAAAACAAAGCATATCTTGAGAAATTCATATCATTCAATCCCGACATGAAAATAGCAAACTTTAAGTCCACAAAATCTCTCGAGAGGCTACAATGTTCATGTTGATCACTTTCTCGATTTTGCCTAAATCAAAAGTCAACTTTTTCTCAAAAGTCAAACTTTAAGTAAACTTTGGTGATCATAACTCTCACTCCGATATCGAAAATATCAAACTTTATGGCTGAAAGCTCTTGACATAAACTACAAATTTCAGAAGATAATTTTCTCAAATTCTCCCAAAATCAAAAGTCAACTCCCAAGTCAAACAATTTTTCACTATTCATCCCAAAGTCAAACTTTCTAAATTCTTCAAATTTTACACTTTTCTTTTTAATTCTTTTATTTAACTTCATTTCAATCAACTCATCCACTTGAACTTTTATAAACCATACCAATCTCTACAATTATCAAATACATCAACATCCAATAATGCTTTTCTCATAAGTTTCCTTAAAGCATACATACAACACATATATATATAACACTTATTTTATATCATTTCTTATTTCTAAATTCCACTTAAAAATCGGGGTCCAACACTTATAACTCTTAGACTTAAGTGTCATGCCCAAATTGCCCTTATATAAAATCTTATAACTTTAATACTTCAATTCAAAAATTGAAAATCTTAAGGACTGAATTGAAATTCAATTCCATCAGATAACTTGTAGTCCCTAGACTCTAATTTATTTAGAAACAAGAAGCAACTGAATTTGATCTCTACAGATCAAGATCTCATCAAAATACCTAAACATGTTCAGAAAAATATCCAACTCAAACTTTGTAATCAATCCTCTTACTTTGATTCAATCAATCTCAAAAATCACAAATTTTCATGAAGAGATAAGGGATGTCCTAGGAATCTAACGCTTCAAAGATCGGATCAATCGGATGTCGGACGGAAAAGTTAGAAGCAAAAGAACAGGCAAAGGTCGGATCACCCTAAACAGTAACAGTAACTTGTAAAACTTTCTCTTTATTTCTTGATTTTTAACTTCCCGCAACATATTCACTATCAATTTCATTTAAACTCAAAACTGCACTTTAGACCATAATTAATCATTGACATCAATAACAAAAGCATACACACACCTATACTCTCTCATCATCAACTTGCTAAATTCACCTATCTTAATTTCATATAACAATTCACATTCTTGCATTGTCTTTTCTTTGCACATGAATAATTTACCACAAATTCTCATCTAATATCAATTTATATTTCAAAATTTCAAGCAAAGTTCGGGTCCAAACGACTGGCGTAAATAGCTAGCGATGGGAGGGATGGAAGGTCACGACGTCATCTTTTATGGCTAGGGTTTTAATATGTGAAACTAGGTTTGAGAAAAGGATTTGTTTGGCAGCAAGATCAAATTATCCCAAGGCTAAAATAAATAATGTTTGGCAATATGGATAAGTTCCGATGGTGTTTGACACTAAAGTATCATCCATCTTGCTCGATCACAAAATTAATGTAACCTAAACCAAGAACCAGACTTATGTGGGAAATGATTAATGTAATTCTAATAAGATTATTTTTCAAGTATGAAATAATATATTTTAAACTTGAATAAATTAAATTCATATAAATACAAAATTTAAAATAAATTCTAAAATTATATTTGTTATTTTTAATCTGATTAAGACTAGAAATTGGATTGATTCTTAAACTTAGATTTAAAAAAATTGTTTTAGAATTAGATTTAGTTATTTTCAATTAGATTGAAATTTATTAGTTAAACTCCTTAAAATTAAAAAAATCGTATGTAATTAAGAAATGTCTTTCTTAATTAAAACAATTTTCAATTTAATTGAAATAAATTATTTAGAAAATTATTATTCTACATATTTGGATAGTATTTATTTGTTTTAAATAATAATTTTCTTGATTTATTAGAAAATATATTTTTCTTGGTTAAAATTTGAAAAGTATGTTTCACTTATTAATTGAGAAAATGTGATTTCTTTAATGTTTTTAAAATATTTTAAAGTTTATCAAGGAAGGTTTTTCTAATCTGCGATAGTCAAGTGATTGTGGAAAATGTCCCCTAGGTAGCAGAGAGTCGCCATCTGATGGAAGGAGTCGAACATACGAAGGTGGATTGTAGGGGTCGGTTGGATGTAGAAGCTCTCCCTCCTACTGACCCTCCAAACGTACAAGTTTACGGATCGATACCTGACACCGACGTGGAGTGGGGGATGGAACTCTTGAGTAGGGAAAACAAGGTGGTAGCTGCAGGAAGTTTTACCTTACCCGCTGAGGCAAGTAAACCCGACCATGCCTTTCGATCCTGAGGTTGATTTTAATTTGGAATTGCTAAGGAGAGGACTAAGGAGAGTTATATACAGACAATCCTCCGTAATTGTATAAGAAATTATAAACCCAACATGCTAGTTTTATTGGAACCATGAATTAGTGGAGCTAGGGAGAACGAAGTAGTCCAAAAATTGGGATTTGACTATTCGGTTAGAGTCGAAGCCGAAGGTTTTTCTGGAGGAATATGGTTGCTATGGACGAATGACTTTGATATATCAGTGGTCATAGCACATCATCAATTTATTTATACCGTCGTGAAATATGGTAGTTGTTCTTTCGATTTTACTCCAATTTATGTTAGTCCGCAATTTTCTACTCAAAAAGTACTCTGGTCGATGTTAAACTGGATAAGGCACTCTATTTCTAGACCTTGACTTGTTGGCGGAGATTTTAATGCTAAAATGGAGACTTCGAACAAAAAGGGTGGAGCCACGATAGCGTGGATAGTGAATAATCTGTTTAAGGAATGGGTGCATGGGTGTTGTCTTCATGATTTGGGTTTTATGGGAACGAAGGTCACTTGGTGGAGAGGAATGGTACAAGCTCAATTGGATAAAGTGTTTGATTGGTTGTCTTGGATCAAGAGATTTCCACATACAGTAAATCATCACTTACCATTTCTTGGTCCAGATCACCGACCTATGTTATTCCAAATAACAAGCCCCTACTCGAGGGTCACAGGATCTCCAGTATTTCGTTTTCAAAACACTTGGCTAACACATGCGGGTTTTGACGAAGTGGTAGCGAAGCATTGATTACCAGTGGAGGAGACGTTAAGTAAATCATTAGCCAAGTTCTCTAATCACCTGATGCAATGGAATAAATCCATTTTTGGTAATATCTTCAATCGGAAAAAAAGACTCCTCGCTCAATTGGAGGCTATCCAGAGGGCACTAAAGGAAGACAATTTGGATTCGCTATTAGATTTGCAAGAGAAGTTGAGCAAAGAACTGTCAAAGGTGTTGTGTGAGGAGGAACTTTTTTGGCACTAGCGTGCCAAATGTGAATGGATATCCAAGGGTGATCGAAATATCAAATATTATCATACTATCACTCTATCCAAAAGGAAGAAAATGAAAATCGAACGACTAATTGATGGCACTGGGTCCGTGATATTTGATCTATAGCAACTAAGACTCTTAGCAAGGATCTTTTTTGTCCAGTTGTATACAAACGAAGATGAGAATTGCAGCAGTTCCTAATTTGAAGTGCGTTTCCTTTGCTCTCAGCGGAAAGGGCTTATGAGCTAGCACTTCCAGTCCATGAAACTGAAGTTAAGAGTGTGGTTTTTACTATAAACCCTAACAAAGCCTTGAGATAGATGCGTTCAATGCGTTATTTTTCAAAATTAATAAGGTAAGATAGGACACGAGTGGTGGCTTTTATTCGGGTAGTGTTACATTTGGGCAGCTAGGAACGATTTGAATCAAACTATTCGGTATTGATTCTTAAGGTCCCTCTCCGAACAACCTTTCTCAGTTTCGACCCATTAGCCTATGTATGGTGATGTACAAGATTATTGCTAAAGTTATTGTGAATTCTTTAAAAGCTCACCTTGATTATCTCATGGAGGAGAACCAATGTAGTTTTATTCTGGGCTGACATAACCGGCAATATTATCATTGCTAGGAGGTCATACAATTGATGCGTGAAGCGAGGGAAGACAAGGTATCTTGCTATCAAGGTGGATTTGGAAAAAGCATATGACCGGCTTCGATGGGATTTTATCTAAGACATATTAACGGATATTGGGATCTTGAATAATCTAATCTGAGTCATTATGTAGTGTGTGATGACAGTGTCGATGTAAGTTGCCTGGCAAGGTACCTATATTGACCCTTTTAACCCCCTTAAGAGGTCCTAGGTAAGGGGATCAGCTCTTGCCTTATCTTTTTGTGTTATGCATGGAAAGACTAGGTTACCTTATTTTGCAGGAGGTGGATCAGGGGAGTTAGAATCCGATAAAGCTAAGTCCCACAGGGCCTCCCTTATCTCATCTACTCTTTGTAGATGACCTTGTTCTATTTTTAGAAGCTACGGAATCACAAACCCAAGTGATAGAACGAACCTTGGAAACCTTTTGTAAATCATCAGGATAGCGAGTTAGTTCTACTAAAACTCGAATCTTTTTTTCCAAGAACATTTCTTGAGATAAAACACGTTGCCTAAGTGAAGCCCAACAAGTTACCAGTACGGACAATCTTGGAAAATATTTAGGTGTTCCATTGATTCATGAGTGTACAATGAGAAATACATATTAATACATTCTTGGTAAAGAACAAAAGAAGCTG
This sequence comes from Erythroxylum novogranatense, assembly GCA_029891385.1. Classification (NCBI taxonomy): domain Eukaryota; kingdom Viridiplantae; phylum Streptophyta; class Magnoliopsida; order Malpighiales; family Erythroxylaceae; genus Erythroxylum; species Erythroxylum novogranatense. Next base: position 16,461 of record JAIWQS010000221.1, on the reverse strand, counting down.
GCAGGATGACATACTAGGATGTTATCACTAGGAGGGCGTGTTACTTTAAACCAATCAGTAATTTCATCACTTTCAATTTTCACGATGCAAACGGTATGACTCCGATGGCAATTATATGATGATTTGGGAAAAAATAATAAGGGATTTTATATGGGATTCAAAGGTCGGGCAACGAAAAATTCATCTAGTTAATTGGGCAGCAGTGTGTCAAAAAAAAGCCAGAGGTCTAGGCATTAAACACATTCATTCTTCTAACAATGTGTTACTTACAAAGATCAGATGGGAGTTGTTTACAAAACCCATGGCCTTATAGGTCCAGAACATGAGGGCAAAATATCGTTTTGATGCATATCATTTCCCCCAGACGCTTGATAGGAATGGAGTATTGGTGATTTGGAGGGGGATATTTGCGACATGGCACTTTGTGCGTCAAGGAGTTAAATGGACTCTGGGAAATGGAAGACGAATTCGATTCTGGCTGGATAATTGGGTGGATGGTTGAAGACTTTTGTTTTTAGTAGCGATCACTCACATTCCTAATAGTGTTATCAACGCTACAATATCTGATTTTACAAATGAGTTTGATAACTAGGATTGGAATTTATTCCAACATTATTTCCCTTCCACAGTTTGTATGATTATTGCATTAATCCATTCTCACCTAAATAACAAAGAGGAAGACAATTTGGTGTGAGGAAAAATAAATCACCGGGGGTTCACAGTGGCATCAACATATGATTTAACCGAGAATAACACCACGGTTGTTTCTAGTAGGCTATGGGAGTTAATCTGGAAATGAGTAGGACCACAACGGATCAGGTCTTTTCTTTAACCTCTGACTAAGAGGAGATTACTGATCAATCAATAGCGAGTGGCACGTCATATAACAACAGATAGCAGTTATCAATACCGTGGACAGGAAGAGTCAACCCTACATGCAATACGAGATTATCCTAGGGTGAAATCCTTCTGGTCCAAATTTTCTCTTGAAATGGTGGATATGAGTTTTTTTCAACAAGACGAGGGGACATGGGTTCTTTCCAACCTTAGGCACCAATCACAGTGGAAGTAGGCAGCGTGGGCTACAATTCTTGGAGTTGCATGTTGGTTTTTATGGAAATGGTAAAATATAAACATTTTTTAGTTTACCTTTGTTTGGCCTACAAACGACAATAAAATAGTTATGGATTACGATGATTGGGTTATATGGGCTAGAGCTGTGGAAAGTCATGTGTTTCAGACACAGGGTCTGCCGTTGGATAATTTAGTGGGCTGGACCAAACCAATGGATGGTTGGGTCAAACTAAATATTGATGGGGTAGTAAAACACGAGTCCAGCCTTGCTACAATTGGATGTTTAATTCGTAACTGCCAAGGTCGATGGTGTGGTGGATTACTCCAGAATATTAGAATGGGCTCGCTTTTTTGCTGCAAAATTCTGGGGAGTTCACTCGAGTCTAACGCTGGCATGGGTTATTGGCTATCGACGCATAGTAGTCGAAATGGATTCTCTAGAGGTTATCAACATTCTTTCTTCTTCAAATATAGTAATGGCTGACAATAATCCTTTGGTGGCAAGTATCTGAGGGTTAATTCGCTGAGCATGGGAGGTACAAATTCAGCATATCTATCGGAAGGAACCCTTATGCCGATGGGCAGCTCTGAAACCTTTTATCTAGTCCAGATTGCATCTTCTCCGGGGCCTCCGATGATCGTTATGGATTTCATACACCAAGATATGAAAGAGAATTCTACCACAAAACTTTGTGTTAGTGGGGTGTACTGATAGAGTGGAGTGTGTTTTGTTTTGTCTTTTATCCCTTGTAACCAAAAAAAAAAAACATTGTACATGTTGATCCAAGTTTAGTGACTTAGGTTACCCTCCTTTCGTCCTTATTTAGCTTCTGGAGAAACAAATTATCATGAAACATTCAAGATGACCAGTGAGCTTATGCATAAAGTCATAAGTAATCTCAAGTCAGAAATGAATAAAGAATAAAAGTAATTCATATAGGCAATAAGAACATCATTTTAACATTTTTATAGTCTAAAATATTAAAGTTCACAAATAATAATACTCTTGGTATGATTTTTTTAAATAAAATTATGAGCTCTTTTAATTAAAAATAAATTCGCTTATTGCGCATTAACGTTTTTAATAAAAACGACAATTTTCATGTCTGTAAACTCGTTTAATATGTCATCAACGCCTCAAGTTGGCTAGGTCTAAGGAGTAGAGAGCAATCTGTAACTTTCAACTGAAGTTGAAACATTTTGTAAGCATTATCTATTGAATGAAAACTTCAAAATCTGCTAGATCATATCTATAACTTTACACGTCTTTCATTGCCTATAAAACCAGAGTTAAATTTGGGGTTTCACTCGCTAGCTGTTGTTTTACACCTATCTCATGTCAATGCCTTTCTCTTTCTCTATAAACAGATCAAGCAGCAATCTTGTTCCACCATTTGAGAAGACGCGAGTTGGCACGCTTGACCTATCGGGCGTAGACAAATTAGATGCAATGAGAATCAATGTTCGGAAGTTGCACGTGTTTAGATATGCCCTGAATCATCCAAAGTCATAAAGGAAGAATTGTCCAAGGCGTTAGTCTCTTACTATCCTCTCGCCGGAGGGTTTAAAAAGTCCAACGACGGTGAACTTCAAGTTCAATGTTAGGAGCAAGGTGCATGGTCCGTAGAGGCATCTGCCAGTTCTACTCTCCCTGATGTCAATTATTTTGGTGATCTCTCAGCTTCCCAATGATGAACTTTCCTGATAAAGTTCCCGAGATTCAAGTCGCAGGGCCGATTGTCCAAGTCCAGGTAATAAGAATCAATACATAGTTGTCTATTATTTTATTTACGAATTGTAAAGTTCAAAGAACACTGGGACTTGAACGTAATAAGATCTAACAGAATAGAAGGTATTAAACTCTTTAACTAACTAGTCTTTCGAATGAGCCCATAAGAAAAGTTTAGTACCAAAGTTTAGCAATTAAATACGATAAAGTCAACTTAATATATACTTCCTAATCCTCTACTATTATCGAAATAGTCTGCTACCGTTTTATAACCAGCAATCTCGTAATTTAAATCTTGTACCTAATAATCCATTCATAGCTGAACCTAAAAATAGCAGAAAAATAACAAAATAGCAAAAGAGTTCCTTAGAAAGTACAAAAAGCTTCATAATTACCCACTTCTGCATCTAAATTACAACTAATAGATAGATTCAAAGATTATACATAATTGGTAAACAACGAATTCTTTAGTAATGCAAACAATTTTTTCAGGTTACACAGTTTGTTTGTGAAGGTTTCGCAATTGGATTCATAATGCCTCACTCCATAGTCGATGTACTGGGAGCAACACAATTCTTGAATGCTGTTGGTGAACTTGCTAGGGGTCTTGACCATCTTAGAATTTCACCAGTTTGGTGTAGAGGCTTCTGTTCGCTCCTTCCCAAACAGCCCAATGCCTTTACTTCGCCAGTAATGCCAAAGCTAGAGCAAGTCATGATAGACTTTCCTTGGATTCAATCAATAAGCTCAAGCAAGACTTTCTAGATTCAACTGGGCAAACTTGTTCTACTTTTGAAGAAGTAAATGCCACATTTTTGGAGATGTCGAACACTAGCTATATCTCCCAAACAAAATAAGGAGGTCAGGGCTGTTTTCTACGCAAATTGCCATAAGCTCATAAACCCTCCAGCATTTTCCCGGTGACAGTAACAGCTTCCACCAAGTCCCTGACAAAAGCATCAAACGTTGATGTCATAAAACTCGTACAAGAAGCAAAAGCAAGATTGCCAGTAGAATTTGCCAACTATTTGAAGGTGAACGTTCCATAAGTGACGAGGAGGATCCTTACACACCACTTCTTACCAACAACACGTTGTTTGTGTTAGAATGGGGAAGTGTCAATACAACAGATAAGCTTATTGGTTACGTCGCCCTAATGGTCGATGAATCCCGGTAGCAAAATAATATCAACGAGGTTTATTACAGATGGGGACCTCCAATGAATGTTATCCCAGGCACCGCACCTATCACCCTATCCTCCTGTGTTTTAATAAGAAATTCTCTATTTCCTAAGAAAGGTGTCCGTTTGGGGAGTCGAGATCGTCTGTTGCAGACAATCTGCTTCCCCCTGTCATGAGACCAAAATAACGCATTTTGCTTAAAAATTTTAAACCACGCCTTCTTTATGCTCCTCCTCTGTCAAAGCATAGTCAAGCCGCCTGCACAAAAAACATGTTATTATTACTTCATTTATGTTTTGACAGGAAACATGTTATTATTATTATTCAAATATTTATTATTATTCATAATATTATTAAATGATTATTATTTTGTACTTCTCCACTTTTGCACTATTAGATTTTTATTAAAATATTTATTATTATTCATAACATTATTAATTTTCTTATTATTATTAAGTATATATATATGTATATCTATTATTACTATTATTATTATTTATTTATTAAATTTATTTTCATTATTATAATAACTTCTAATTATTATTATTAAATTACTAATTATTATTATTAAATTTATTAAATTCCTTATTAATTTTTTATTAATATATTTATTATTATTATTATTATTAGGATTAGTATTAGTATTATTATTATTATTATTATTATATTCGTGATGATTATTAAATTTATTAATTATTTTAATTTCTATTATTATTATGAAATTTGATATAATTACTAATTTTCTTCTTATTATTATTAACTATATTATTCTGATTAATTTAATTATCCTTATAATTTATTATTATTATTATTATTTTCGACTTGAGTATATAATCTAGTTATTATTTAATGGCCATTTGTAGATAATTTATAATATATATTATTTATTAATAATAATAAATAATATTTAATAAAATTATAAATTATTAAATAACATTATTTAATAAACTATTAGAGTAATCATAAAACTTTACAATAATAATAATAATAATAATAATAATTATTATTATTATTATTATTATTATTATTATTATTATTATTATTATATTTATTATTATCGGACTTCTCTCAATCACAACCTCATCAAGTCCGGATCGCCCTGCAATCCATTAATACTCGGTCTAACTCTGTCTAATGAGTATCTGTACGTCGTTTTCACATTAAAATTTTGCTCCCTCTTCGCAAATGGACAAAGCTTTGTGGGTCCCATCCACAGTACTGCGTTTTTACTTTGAGTTAGCCGTTTGTCTAATACTTCTTATACTTCGCCATTTTTTATTTTTATTCTTCTGATCAAGTTTTTTCTTATACTTCTTATACTTCGCCTGTGGATGAATTTCATATTTATGATCTTTTGCACTTTTGGATTGTTATTAAAAATCCAACTTTTTTCTTATATAAACATTATTAAATTTGTCATTATTATTAGGTGTATATATTTATTTATTGAGTTATTTAAATTAAAATTTTAATTTGATCATTATTATTATTAATGTTATTATTATTATTATGAAATTATTTAAATTTATTTCCATTATTATAATGACTTTTAAATATTCAATTTAAATTACTTATTGTTATTATTATTAATGATGTTATGATTAATTTTATTATTACTTAAATTTGTTATTATTATTAGGTGTATATATTTATTTATTTAGTTATGATGATATTAATTTATTTTTTATCATGATTATTATTATTATTATTAATGTTATTATTTTTATTATGATATAAATTTAATAATATATATTATTAAATATCATTATTAAATATTATTTATTATTATTAATAAATAATATATATTATAAAAATTATTATAATAATCGGCGGTAGGTGGCCATTTCACCGAATGAGCCACGGTGAATGGCCATTAATGGCTATTTGTAGATAATTTATAAATATATTATTTATTATTAATAATAAATAATATTTAATAATATTATAAATTATTAAATAACATTATTTAATAAACTATTAGAGTAATCATAAAACTATTACAATAATAATAATAATTATAAATCCATAAATAAATATTTATAAATTAAACCCGATATTATTAATAAATAAATAATTTATTAATAATAAGAATAATAGCAAGTAGAGAATTAATAATTAAAGCCCATTTTAAATAATTAAATTAATCAATTGTAAATGGCCATTTAGTTTTTATTACTAATAAATCTTGTGAGCGTCGGTGTTGGACTTTACAAAACTTTGATCTTTGTTTCCTTCTTAGACCATATTTTATTGTTTTGTAAATATGAGTTTTGCTTATTCTTAAAATAAACAGGATAAATATTATACCACTATAATATTTATTAGTATTATTATTATTTCTATTCTTATTCTTATTCTTAAATTTGATTTTTGCTTATTCTTAAAATAATAAGGATAAATATTATACTACTATAATTATTATTAGTATTATTATTATTTCTATTCTTATTCTTATTCTTAAATATGATTTTTGCTTATTCTTAAAATAATAAGGATAAATATTATACCACTATAATTATTATTAGTATTATTATTATTTCTATTCTTATTATTATTCTTATTCTTAGTATTAAATTATTATTATTATTATTATTATTATTATTATTATTATTATTATTATTATTATTATTATTATTATTATTATTATTATTATTATTATTACGTAAATAACTTAATTGTGATGTGTTATAATTTTGAAATTATATATGGGTTATTATTATTATAATACTAATATTATATATCGGATATTATCATTATCATTATTATTATTATTATCATTATTATTATTATTAAATTCCTTTAAGATATTTCAGTTATGTTTATTATTATTATTATTATTAGCATAGTATTATTATAATTATTATAATTATAATATTAGTTATGATTATTAAATTTATTATTTTAATTTCTATTATTATTATGAAATTTGTTATAATTAGTAATTTTCTTCTTATTATGATTAACTTTATTATTATGATTAATTTAATTATTCCTTTTATTTTAATTATTATAAATCTTATATAATAATAATTTTATTAGTAATATTAAATTCCTTATTATTATTATTAAAATGTTTATTATTATTCATAACATTATTAAATTCCTTATTATTATAAAGTGTATTTATTTAATTATTTATTGTTATTATTGTTATTATTATTATTATTATTATTATTATTATTATTATTATTATTAGTATTATTATTATTATTATTATAATATTTATTATTATTATTCTTATTATCGTAAATTTGTTAACTAATTTTTTATATTATTATAATTACTGTTAAGAATAATAATAATAAATATAATAATATTAATTATTATTATTATTATTGTAAAAGTTTTATGATTACTCTAATAGTTTATTAAATAATGTTATTTATTAATTTATAATATTATTAAATATTATTTATTATTATTAATAAATAATATATATTGTAAATTATCTACAAATGGCCATTAAATAATAACTAGATTATATACTCAAGTTAAAAATAATAATAATAATAATAAATTATAAGGATAATTAAATTAATCAGAATAATATAGTTAATAATAATAAGAAGAAAATTAGTAATTATAACAAATTTCATAATAATAATATAAATTAAAATAATTAATAAATTTAATAATCATCACGAATATTATAATAATAATAATAATAATAATAATAATAATAATAATCCTAATAATAATAATAATAATAATATATATTAATAAAAAATTAATAAGGAATTTAATAATTATTATAATAAATTTAATAATAATAATTAGTAATTTAATAATAATAATTAGAAGTTATTATAATAATGAAAATAAATTTAATAAATAAATAATAATAATAGTAATAATAGATATACATATATATATATAATATAATAATAAAATTAATAATGTTATGAATAATAATAAATATTTTTAATAAAAATCTAATAGTGCAAAAGTGGAGAAGTAAAAATAATAATCATTTAATAATATTATGAATAATAATAAATATTTGAATAATAATAATAACATGTTTCCTATTAAAACATAAATGAAGTAATAATAACATGTTTCTTTATGCGGAAATGACATTTATGCTTTGAAGAGGAGGAGCATAGAGGAAGGCGTGGTTTAAAATTTTAAGCAAAAGCGTTGTTTTGAGTGCATGAGGTAGTAAGGAGAGTTATCTGCGACAGACGATCTCGACTCCGTTTGGGGACATTGTCAAGTGTGTGGAGGAAAGGAGAATTCTTATCATTTCATCTCATCAAGTTAGAAGTATTTATCTGAAAAGTGCGAATGAACAAAACTAACTATGTCTAACTAACAACCACTAACCTATCAATATATAATTCTAACAACCCTTCAAACGGGTGAATATATATTATGTACCCAGTTAATTTGCTAAAAGATTCCTTAAAATATCGAGGACAATCCTTTAGTAAAACAATCAACAAGTGATTTTGGAGAACCGAAAATAAAACAATGACACGGACTATAGTTTTCACGAACCACATGACGATCAATGTCATTGTGCTTTGTTCGTTTGTGAAAATTGGATTTTGCGCAAATAGAACCATGATGGTTATCACAAAATAATGGTGTTGGAGCAAGAGGGAGACCTCTGTAAGTCGGCGACAAGATAATCAGCCATTGCACCTCACAAGTTGTAGTCGTTAGTGCTTGATATTCGGCCTCAGAAGAACTATGGTCGTGATGTTCATTTCTTAGTTTTCCAAGAGATTAAGGAAGAGCCAAGAAATACACAATAACTTGTAATAGATCATCGAGTATCTGGGCAAGTTCCCCAATCCAAATATGAAAAAGCTTTGAGATGGACTTCACTATCGGAAGAAAAAGACCTTGTCAATAGTACCTTTTAAATAGCGCAGCACTCAGTGAGCAACAGTTAAGTGATCCAGTATAGGAGAGTCAAGAAATTGTGCCAATTGTTGGACAACAAATTAACGTGATGTCGGGTCTGGTCGTAGTCAAATACCGAAGCTTACCAATTAATGTTCTATACTGTGTAACATCATCCAATTTGACACCTCCATCCTTGGAAAGCTTCGTTTCTGGTACGATGGGCGTGGAGACTGGCTTGGAATCTAAACATTGAGTAGCTTGAAGTGAGTCCAAAGTGTATTTCTTTTGACAAATATTGATTCTGCGCTTTGTTCTCGCCACTTCTAGAACAAGGAAAAACTTGAGTTCACCAAGATCTTTTATGGTGAATGTATCATAAAGGTACTGTTTGATGTGAAAAATTGCGTCCATATTATCGCCGACCACGATGACATCATCCACATGAACCAGGCGCCATGAAACCAAAGACCGGTTTGAGAAACAATGTCCGATTCGATGTAGCTTGTGAAACCATACTAAAGTAATGCGAAGTCAATTTTGCATTCCATTGTCGACTAAGCAGCGTAAGCCATAAAGAGATTTAACCAACCGATGACTTTGTTTCCATTACCTACATAGCCCAGGAAGTTGCATATACTTCTTCATCAAGGTCGCCATGAAGAAAAGCGTTATTGATGTCGAGTTAATGTAAATGCCAACCTTTGATTGCTCTAACGCAAGGAGAAGGTGAATTGTTGTCATTTTAGCCACCGGACTGAAAGTGTCGAAAAAATCGACGCCCTCTTGTTAGGTATAACCTTTAGCAACTAGTCGAGCCTTGTATCGTTCCACTGAGCCATTTGCCTTTCTTTTGATTGTGAAGACCCATTTATAACCGATTGCTTTCTTACCTTGTGGCAAAATCAACGAGCTCCCAGGTATGATTTTGTTACAGAGCCTTTATGTCTGCCTGCGTGGCATCTCTCCAACAGTCATGCATAACAGCTTGTTCATGAAAAACTAAAGTGGTTAATTAAGTTGTAGACTTTTCGAATTATCCTTTACACAAATAGAATAAGACTACGCAAAAGAAAAATAATAAAGACACCGAATTTTGGTAACACAGTTCAACATACTCTGCCTACGTCTACGGGGCCCTCACCCAGATTAATCACTTTCACAATAGTTCAATAAAATTACATAAGATTAATCTAACACAGTATCATTCAATCTTTGTAACTGTATCACAACCTAACTACTAGTGAAAGATTTTCACATCTGATAACACGACCAACTCGTGTTAACCTCGTGAGAAGTTTGTCTAACTACTTTCACTAAAAACAATAATAAATAAAATAGCTCAAGTATTTAATCAACTGAAAATTAAATAACAAAAATACTTGAGACAAATAAGACTTCCCTATGAATTTGTCTTCTCAAACTAACCCAGCAGAAAACTTTCTTCACAAAATCAGTCACGGTGTTCCTATGTTCTCCATCATATGCGCAGCGTTTTTCTTCAAAGACCCACAACGTCTCCCTATAAACCGATGCACACAGAGCCAATTAATTAACTCAAGATCCTATATTAAAACACAATCTTCAACATATGGAAGACACCAACTACTGAACCCTTGTTTCTATTTTCCCAATCGATGATCAACAACCCATCAACAAGACACACTTTAGCTATAATCTTAATATGTGCATGAGTCGAGGTGCACCAATCATCACCATCTTAGCAACAAAACCCTTATTTTACACGTGACCAACGCAACATCAACAAGTACACGTTAGCCCTTTTGCCGCAAACTCACTACAGATTATTCCCACTTGCGTAATCACATGGACTTCATCCATAACAAGGAGATATTCACGTATATAGATAGACTTCAAAGATTCCACCGTAAATAGGATGCATATTTAAGATAGATTTCTTTAGTAATAAGGATATGTAGCAACACACTCCTTTTGAATTACTACTGTAGATGCAATCTTCAATCCATATAGTAATTCCAATTATCTTATATGTCCAATTTAAAATGTCAAAACTAAATAAGATATATAAAATATATCCTAACAATCTCTCCTTTTTGGCATTTTTGTCTTAACTTAAGAACTACACATATAAATGATAATTGGACATATAGATTAAAAATTCTTATTGCTCCCCCGTAACGCAATAATCAAGTACATAAGCATAAGCCAAGTCCAATCAACATAAGCCAAATCCAATCAACAAAAGATAAAAAGAAGAAATACAAGCCTATCTTTGTTCTCCTCCTTTGAGACAATAGATGTCCAAAAGCCAAAAATTAAAAAGTGCCCGAAAAACGAAGAACACGTTGCTTCAAATTAGAAGGGCTTCAATAGGGACTTGAAGAACACCTTCAATCCGTTCAATCTCAGAAAATAAGGCGACATGGGGATTGACATTGGAGGTTCCTGGGGCATCCGGAGGACTCGAAACAACATACGACAAGTCCACCTGTTGGACTCCGATTTTTAAGTGGAATTTAGAAATAATAAGTAAAAAGAAATGAGTGTTATTATGTATATGTTTAGGTATAAATGTATTTATACTTAAAGGAAAGTGGTGAGGAAAGAATCGATGGATTTTGATAATTTTGAGATTTGAATAGATTTGTATAGTTATGAAAGTTAAAGTGACTTAGTGGATTGAAATGGAAGTTGAAAATCAAGAAATAAAGAGTAAAAGTGTGAAAATTTGGAGAATTGTGAAAGTTTGACTTTTTGGCCATTTAGAGTTGACTTTTTGATTTAGGCACAATTTGAGAAAATGATCTTTAGGAAACTTGTAGTTTATGTTAAGAGCTTTCCGTCGCTATAAAGTTTAATATTTTTCGATATCGGGAGTGAAAGTTATGATCAGTCAAAGTTAGGGTTATTTCACTTTGATTTTGAGAATGTTTGTAAGTGTAGAATTGTGTATGTTGTACTTTGAGGCCACTCGTCGTATGGATTTAGTCTGAATTGAAGTAAGTGGTCTTTATGAAAGTTGTATCTTGTCTGTCAATCTTTCCGGTGCTATAAAGTATGCAATTTTTGGATGTGAAAATTGGAAGATATGAAATTTGAAAGTTTGGAGTTTGTTTAGGTGATGTTTAATAGGGCAGTAACTTTGATTAGGTTTTTGACCCCTTTAGAGATGGAATTGATTTTTGAGTTATTCATGAAAGTTGTAGAGCTTCCTTTTATCTTTCCATCGATATCAAATTTGTTAATTTTGGAGTTCGGGAGCAAAAGATATGATTTGAAAATTTTGAAATTTTCTGCAGCTCTAGATTCTATCCCTAGGCGTGTCCACGCCTAGTCTTTGAATTTCTTAGGCGTGCCCACGCCTAATCTTCGAATCTCGCCTTCTCTTATAACTTTTTTGTTTGACATCCGATTGAGTTGATTCTTGAAGCGTTGGATTCCTAAGACAATGAATTTCATTTTATGGAAAATTTGTGGATTTATGAGTTTAAATTAAGGGTGATTAATTTAATCAAAGTGAGTTGGACTATTTTCTGAATATGGTTCGGTATTTTGAGAAATTCTCGATCTGTGATGATCCGATTGAAATGATTCTTAAGGAGAAATAAAATTAAGACATGGGGCTACAAATCATATGAAGAAATGAAATTTGAATTTTGCCCTAAGACTTTAAATTTCCGAATTGAAGTTTGGATTAGTGTGCGATTTGGATTAAGAACATCTGAAAGTATATTGGGCATAACTTTTCTCTGGTAATCGAAATGAGTCGATTCTTAATTTGAATTAAACTAGAGAAATAGAGATACAATTGTTATGTAGACATCGAATGTCAATTTTGGGACTAAGAATGTAAATTTCGAATGGAAATAACGTCTGGAAAATGATTTACCATAAGACATATCTGAAATGTTTTGAGCATAACTTTTGATGTAGTGCTCGAATTGGATGATTTTGTGGCATTATGAAATTAAGACATATAGAACATTTCTCTAGAAGAAAGTTTTGACAAATTCCTTCAAATTGATAGTGCGAATCAGATCCGAAAGTAAACATGAAATAAAGTAAAGTCCAGGGGCATTTTGGTCAATTGACCTTCATTAATGACATGGCACTAATGAGTTGCCATTTAAAGCAAGGGAAAGGCACGAAATTGGCTTAAAAAGAAGAACAAAACAAGAGAAATAAAAGAAGAATGAAGAGAGAAGCTTTCGGTGGTGTTGGAGGAAGAAAAGAAGATTTTAGAGCTTTGATTTTCCTTGAGTTTCAAAGGGATTTGATGCTTTCATGAGGAAAAAGATGGAAAAAGGTGATAGCTCTCTTATGAGACAAGAAATTTCAAAATAAAGAAGAAAGAGGTAAGAGAAAGTTTGAGCTCTGAGTTTTCTTCATTTTTGGTTTAGAAATATGGAAAATGACATGGGTATGTAATTTATGAAGTCAATTTTGATGTATATGCCTTAGGTTATGTTTAATTTTGGATGGAAATTTCTTAGGGTTTATGCCAAAATTTGTGATTTGGGATTTTGTGAATTATTGGTTTAGAATCATAGATAATATGATGGATTGGTGAAATATGAAATCAATTTTGAAGAAATTGTGATTTATGATATTGAATTTAGGTAATTGGTTTAGACCAATTTTGGAAATTGGGGTTTTGAAAATTGGAGATTTAGATAGCTTAAATATGTGAGGAATTAATATTTTCTAAGCTTAATTTGAGAAATTAAGTTAAATATGATATTGAATTTAAGTGAATCGGTTTAGGTCAAATTTGAAATTTGGAGATTTTCGAAATTCTTGCTTTAGATAGCTTGGTAAAGTAATGAATTTGGGTTTCCTATAGTTAATATTGAGAACTATGCAAATTATGATGTTGAATTTGGATGTTGATGGCTTAGGTAATGTTAAATTGGAAGAAAGATAGAAGGAATGCACAAATTGAAGTGTGGAACAAGTTTCTGGCATTAATTCGAGGTGGGTAATACGTTTGTATTTTGAATTATAAACCATATATGAATTTTAGAAAAATAAAGAAATAAAATTTGCAAATTATTGATTTTGAAAGATTAAATTCAAGGCTTTTGCTATGATGTTGAGAAATTGTTATATTCTTGGAATTCATTATTATTCTAAAGTTTTGAATAATTTGAGAAATTAAGGACTTCATTATTTGAAGAATGAAAGTTCATTTGTGTTATGATTTTGTGTAATTGCCAAAATTACTACATCTTTTATGATGTCCGATTGTAATGTGAATTGTTATGAGCATTATGAAAATTTGTGAATGGCATATTGTTTGATGTGTTCGATATGAATACTAAGATTTTGAAATATGCCTTGGGCATTCCGTTTTCAAGTGTGAATTATGTGATTAAGTGGGTTTGGTTAGGTCCTCGGTGAGTCGATTACTTGTCTCTATTTGAAAATTTAAGCCTTCTCGGTTGCCGCTAGAGGCCTTAGAGTTCGATTTTGGACTCCTTCACGGCTACCTTGGACCGTATGCGGAAAAATGTAGTACATTATGTTCCATAATTGCAGGACGCTTTGCGAATGTGCGATACGTTCCGTTTTGGACCGACCCAAACCGTTTGATATGTTTTATGTGTTTGATTTGTGATTTTATGTGATTTGTGCTTCATGTGATTGCATTCATGTTTATGAAAAATGAGAGAAAATTTAGAAATGAAAATGGAATTTATTATGAAAAGTTTGAAAAAATTAAAAGGTTTGAGGAAAATGTTTGCAAAGTTGAAATGTTTGAAAAGTTGCAAGTTTGAAAAATAAGCCTTATGGCAAAAGTTTATGAAAATGATTTTGCTTATTTTCAATTTATAAATGTGTTATCCATCGAGTATCCGAGCTCACTTCACTTTATCCCCATCTCCGGTATTGATAGGAGATCGGATGAAAGAGCATCAAGTTCGATTTTGCATCGTTTGTATTTTGTGTGAATTGAGATTTGGATATTAATATTGTTTATGGCTTGAATTGCCATTTATGTATATCAAGCATTTATTTGGGATGTATATGAGTTCGAGACTTGGGTATTGAGTTGAGTTATAAATTGTATATGATTATAATTGGTTAGGATTTGGATTGATTTCGAAATTGTTTATGGAATTGAGATGATTTATAAGTTTGTGCATGGTTGTGAAATATGTAAGTAATTGGATATAAATGGAGATTGTATATGATTATGAATTTGATGATTGCGATTTGGATATAAATAATGTCTTGCAAGTGTTGTGGATTCAGGACGGGGTGTCAGGTAATCTTTATTTGTGAGACTATAGAGTGTATTTGAACCTCTGCGGGTTTTGGGTTTTATGAAAGACAACCATTATGCTGCCAAAATTTTGTTAGAAAATAAATTAAAAGGAATAAAAATAAGAATTAGATGGTTTCGTATGAGATTTATGATTTGTATGAAAGATGATTAAAGTGTGTAAGATGTAAGAAATGAAAAGAAAGAAAAAGAAAAAAAGAAAAAAACATTATACCGGATTTGGAATGTCTTAGTGTTTCCAACGTGATAAGTTTTCTATCATATTTTTTACGGATGTCGGAATTTGCTTCAGGTCAACTTGATCTGCTTCATCTTACGTTGCTGATTTGATTCAGATTTCGCCTTTGATTGTAACCGTTTATTTGATTTCGTTTTCGATTCATGTATCTGCTTTCGCTTCTTTTGCTTTATCATTCGATTTCCTCCGCTTTGTCATCTTTTTTTTTCGTTCGGTTACTTTGTATTTTTGCCTTAACCCGTTTTGATTTCGCTTTGTCTCGTTTCTGTTCGACTTTTTCGATTGGGATCGGTTCCGGTTGGGTCCCAATACCACCACCGTGATTGTTGGGGATTTGTGGAGAAAAATTTATCAAGGGACAAATGTAACATCCCATCCTATATTAAGGGTATGTAGGCTCAAAGAGATTAAGGAAATGCATTTTTCTTGCTTATGTATAATGTTAACATATATGCACATGAATATTGAATCTTTCCACAAAATAAGTGTACATACATTCATTGACAACTTTCAAGTATGATTGTTTTAAATGTGATGTTATTGAAAGTGAGGTGTTGACCCGTTCCTTTTCTTTATTAAATAGGTTTGTTTAAATTATTGGTAAGTTCATTATCTTTTGGCTAGTATTAATTGAAGTAATTAGGGTTTCAATTAGGGTTTTATTAGATTTCAGATTGGTTAGAATAATTTGGGATTTTAGAGCAATAATTAGTAATTGAAGAAATTGATAGTTAGAATTTATAGCAATAATATTAAATTTCAGAATTTAGTTAAATTAAAATTTTTATTTTTGTATTATATTTGCAAAGAATAAAATTATTAAATTAGGTCATGTTAGGAATAAATTAGAATTTGTTTAAATGGTTTTAAGGCTTTAAGTTACTTAAAATGGGCTTTTAGGCCTTTAGTATGTCTTTTAAATGATGGGAAACAAATAAATGGGCTAGGTTTTTAAAGGAGAAGTAAATGAAAAGAAAGGGATTAAGTGGGCTTTTAAGTGGGAGCCCATGAAATTATTAGTTGGAAGGAGGAAAGATGAAAGTTTAAGTTGGAAGGAGGAAAGATGAAAATTTGGGAAAGATTATAAGGAGGAAAGGGCAGGCCAGAAGAAGTTAGTTAA